>JAVKPL010003405.1:0-199792 GCA_032173675.1 Gastrolobium villosum
AAGGAATTGGGATCTGATTAAAAAGCAACTTTGCTCTCTGGTCAATCAGATTTGGAGCTATCCGAATTTATTGGCTTCTATTAACTCTACTCTTATGGTGCTCATTCCTAAGGTGCAGAATCCGATGCATATTAGTCAGTTTAGGCCTATTTCACTGTGCCTTGTGGTATATAAAATTGTCAGTAAAATTATGGTTAGCAGGTTGAAGACAGTAATGGAGAAGCTGGTGTCTCCTGCCCAGTCTAGTTTTGTTCCTCATCGGCATATTCAGGATAATATTATTGTGGTCCAGGAGTTAGTACATTCTATGAGGAAAATGAGAGGTAAGACATGTTTTATGGCTATAAAAGTTGATTTGGAAAAAGCATATGATCGGCTCAATTGGAATTTCCTTAGAAATATTTTAATAGAGATTCAAATTCCTGGGCATCTTTCTCAGTTAATAATGACGGCTGTTTCCTCTCCTAAAACTAGCATTTTATGGAATGGGAACATAACTGATGAATTTCAGCCTAGTAGAGGGGTTCGTCAGGGAGATCCAATATCCCCGTATTTGTTTGTGCTAGCAATGGAAAAGCTATCCCATATTATTCAGACTGCAGTGGATGGTAAGTTGTGGCATCCTATCAAAGCTGGTAGAGGTGGTCCGAAGATCTCTCATTTACTATTTGCTGATGATTTAATGCTCTTCTTGGAGGCTAGTGAGGATCAGATCCATATCCTCCTCAGATGCTTGAACCTGTTTGCTGAAGTTTCTGGTCAGAAAATTAGTGAACAGAAAACCAGTGTATATTTTTCTAAGAACACTCCTAGTGAGACTGCTGATAAAATCCTTTAGATAAGTGGATTTAAGAGAGTGACAAATATTGGCAAGTATCTTGGAGCTTTGATTCAACATGGTAGGGTCACTAAATCCTCATTTGCTAGTGTAGTAGATAGAGCAAAGGGAAGATTGAATAGCTGGCAAGCTAAATCCCTTTCACAAGCAGGTAGAATTGTTCTCTCAATCTGTTCTATCTACTTTACCCTACTATCATATGCAGTATACTTTGTTACCTAAGAATATCTGTAATGAATTGGAAAAACTTCAAAGGGCATTCATTTGGGGTGATTCAGTTGATAAAAAGCATATGCATCTTATTGGTTGGGATGCTATCACTAAGCCAAAGAACAAAGGTGGGCTGGGTATTAAGAACCTCGCAGAGATGAATGAAGCGTTTATTGGGAAAATTATTTGGAATTTTCTTAATAACCATGATAGTTTGTGGGTTAAGGTGTTGAAGGCCAAATATGTGACTGTGGTAAATGGGCAGGTTGTATTCAATTGGAGAGCTGGTGATTCTATGCTTTGGAAGGCCATGTGTGAGGTTTGGCACAAGTTGAATACTAGATTGATTTGGGACATTGGTGATGGGTCAACAATCAGGTTCTGGGAGGATAGATGGGTGGATCATGATAGCAATTTAGCTAGCAAAGCTCTCCTTCCTCTCTCGGATTCTGTAAGGGAAAAGACAATTAATGAATATGTTACTGATGATGGGATGTGGGATTGTGGGTCTATCTCAAATTTCCTTCCGGTTAGTATCATTCAAACAATTCGGAGTATGCTTCCACCTCAAGGAGATGGAGGAGTGGATAGATTCAGGTGGAATATTAAAGGCTCTAGTGAGATTGCTGTAAAACATTTGTACAATGCTCTACTTAATGTTGATGAGGAGGAGGAGCAGGCGCAGGGTGTATGGTCTTTGATCTGGAGGTTGCATGTCCCTAGTCGGGTCTGTATCCTGTTATGGAAGATTGCTCATGTCCGCTTGCCTACTAGAGATTTGCTGGCTAGAAGAAACATGGCTTCTCCAACCTGCCCCTTGTGTCAGATACATGATGAGACCATTTTACATATGGCTCGTGACTGCAATAAAATAAAGCAGGTGTGGATGGAGCTCATTAACCCTGCTTTTTACTCTCTGTTTTTTAGTGCAGATTTAAGTTCCTGGTTGCTCCTGAACTTGAAGATTGATGTTGTCATGAAACTAAATGAGCATTGGCCTATCTGGTTCGCGATTACAGTGGATTGTGCTTGGCGTTGGAGGAATGAAGTGGCCCATGGGGAGGAGGATAACTTTTTGGCTTACAAGAGTCAAACAATTATTAGGCAGGTACAAGAGGTCATTTCGGCTTGGAATCTGCGTGCGTTTGGGATGTCTGGTAGAAGACAGATTCACATACCTGTTGTGTGGCAGCCCCCTAATACCGGTTGGATTAAGATTAACACAGATTGGGCATCCAAATTCAATACTAGAGATGCGGCTTGTGGAGGCCTTTTGAGGGATGAGACTGGTAGGTGGATTCAAGGATTTTCCTATCATATTGGTAAGTGCTCGGCCTTTGTTGCCGAACTCTGGGGTGTGCTTAAAAGTCTTGAATTGGCTTGGAATGGAGGGTGGCGTCGTTGTGTTTTAGAAAGTGATGCTAGTTCAGTGATCACTATGCTCTCTAAGTTTGGGGGAGCAGCTCGAGAGTCTCGTTTGGTGACTCACATTCGAGCATGGTTACAGAAAGAGTGGGAGGTGCATCTGGTTCACGTGTTTAGAGAAAGCAATGGATGTGCAGACTGGTTGTCTAAATATCCTTTGGAGCATCATTTGAATAATAATTTCACTATTTTTGATTCTCCTCATCCTGGGATTTTGCCTTTGTATTTGGCAGATTTTTCGTTGGTTTGTAATTTTCGTAGAGTTAATCTGAACTAGTCTGTGTTATTTGGGGCTTTTTGCCCTTTCCTTTTACCAAAAAAAAAAAAAAAACAAACACTTAATTATATGCTTTGTGCACCTTTCAGTCACTAGTCCGTTGTACTGTTATGTATGGCCTTCATGTCTCATCATCTTATGCTTCATTCTTACTCTAGGTAGGCCCTTCGTATTATAAATTAACGACTTTGAGACTGAGATTATAAAATTGTAATCTCCTTAAGCATCTATTGTACGAGATTAAATCCATGTACATGGCGTCAAAGGCTCAACGCCAATATAGTTATTGTTAATTAAATCAAGTAACATTAAAAGAGTGCTATGTCCAAGATGCATGCTAGGTGTAGGACGTACTTGAAAGAGTGTTATTCTCAACATTGAAAGAGTGTGGGAGGATGAACTTTGCAATAAATTCTTCTACTTTAGTAACAGTGATTAAAATGCCAATATTCCTTAACTTTTGTTTTCCTAAATGTCACACCAACAATGTTAATTTTCAATATGTCACGTGGACAAATTCGCTGGACACTGTAGCGAACTCAGTTTGTTGATGTGTCACATTCTTAGTGGACATCAAGTTCTCTATCCTAGATAGCGAACTTGGTTGCAATTAATGCACCTCACATTTCCATCTGCCACGATGACACGTGACAGACATGCAACGAAGTTCGCTAGGTTGGGTAGCGAACTTCGTTGCATCTCTGCCACGTGGCGTGACAGTGCAAATGCATTAATTACAACCAAGTTCGCTATTTAGAGTAGTGAATTTTTCCACTGACATATTGAGAATTAACACTGTTAGCGTGACATTTAGGGAAAAAAAACAATGGCATTTTGGTCACTGTTCCCCAGATTAGACGAGAGACGACACTAATGATTAAACTTGGAAAGTGGATTAAGGTTCCGTTTGAATGATTTTTTCTTCTCTAAAAAGCTGTTTTTTTATATAAACTAAAAATTAATGTTCTTTATTTTATGTGTATGTTTGAATACAACTTTTGACTTTTGATAAAAAAAAAAGAAGTTAGAAAGAAAGGCAAAAAGGTATTATACTGGAGGATAAATAATTCTAAGTTTTTTTTTTTTTCTGCCTACCATTCTACGATGGAAAATTTTTCTGTGCATTAGGACTTTGGTGGTCCTCCTATCAAGGGAGTGTGACACATGGATTCCCCCCTCTCCTCTCTTCTCTTCTTTCCCTCTCTCTCCTCCGCCCCATCGAATTAAAAGTGCTCCTAGAGTGCTTAAAGTTTTCTACTCTCTAATTTCATTAAAACATAATCTCAATAAGAGGGAAAAATGATAAAATGCAATTAAGATTCTGATCTAATGGTGTTGAAGAACGGCAGACAAAGGTAGGTAGAATAAAATATCACTTTATTTGAAAGCGAAGATTTCGAGCGCAATTTTCGTACCACTGTCGCACCGAGCACATTTTTCGAGGAATGCATAATTATAAGGGGAAGGATATTGTAACAATCAAGTTGTGTTACTACCAATCAATCGCACCGTTAGATCGATTATGTTGATCCAACGGTTATATTTATTTCCATCTTTGTATGGTTATGATTCTCCATATTTAAAGTGAAAACATTAAATATGAGAAATCATAATTATACAAAGGTGGAAATAAATATAAAGTATTAAATTTGGGTAATCATGACCATACAAAGATGAAAATAAATATAATCGTTGGATCAATATAATCGATCTAACGGTGAAATTGATTGGTAGTAACACAATTTGGTTATTGCAGTTTCCTTCCCCTAATTATAATACTAAAGTTTTTTTTTTTTTTCATTAGAAACTTTTCAGCCTAATTGTGCTTTCCCTATTGGTCCATCTCTATATACTACCTAGCATTTTAGATATTTTTTCCAGGATTTCATACTTTTTAATAAGGGGCTGTATTTTCTGCGGGCCCCACAAAATATTGTGAGTGTAGAAAAGTTTTTCTGGTCATATTAAATGATAGATGATAAACCCTTATTTTTATTGCATAATAAAAATTATTATAAACAAATTTCAAACAGACGGTAAAATACAAAGTTTGGTTTGTATATATATAATGTGATCGAAGCATATAAAGCAAAAGAACATACACATTTACAAATTATTTGTCAATGTGGCTCTATTTTTAAACATTATATCAAGGGTAAAAGATTTCTCCAGACTCAATAGAGATAAGTTACTTCCAGTGAGCCCAAAACGATGTCATTTTGGGACGAAAATCAAAGTATTTTTGTAATTATAATATATTGTAGCGTTATATTAGTCTTTATCATTATAATTTTTTAATCTTGTAATCCCAAAACGACGTCGTTCTGAGCTCACTGGAGATAACTTTATCTCCGGTGATTGGAGAAATATTTTTCCCTTATATCAAATATGCAAATATTATTATAGGAAAATAATTATCTCATGTTGCATGAGATAACTATCTCATGCAACAGAGACAAA
This sequence comes from Gastrolobium villosum, assembly GCA_032173675.1. NCBI lineage: Eukaryota > Viridiplantae > Streptophyta > Magnoliopsida > Fabales > Fabaceae > Gastrolobium > Gastrolobium villosum. The sequence continues at coordinate 5,211 of JAVKPL010003405.1, forward strand.
ATAGTGAGGTTCATTATCATTATTATTTTTTCCAAAAAAGTAGTGGACCCCACTATCTTGTCTATGTTGCATGAGATTAATAAATCCCATTATTATATGATGCAAATGTATAAATCTAAGTCAAGACGTTTTATACTTTTCACTGTTTTTCTTTTCTTTATAAAGTTATGTTCAATCGATTCAAATTTTAAAACTCAAAGTTAATTCAGTTAATTAACTCTATATCAGGTTGGGTTATTGGGTCACCTAACTCTTTAGCACAAATAGGATCTAGATTTGCTTGATTGTTAATTTAATCATACTATTAGTTTGATATAGCAAACTGGGGTGGTGGCGCAGTTGGCTAGCGCGTAGGTCTCATAGCTTCTGAGTTATCCTGAGGTCGAGAGTTCGAGCCTCTCTCACCCCACAATGTTTTTTTTACCGTTAAGTCAAAATTGAACTAGCTTAGTAACTACTTAATGAACAGCCTAATTATACTTTCTAATGTATCTGTTTTTCCCCTGTGGTGAACATAACATCTCTACTATGCTTTTGTGTTCTCCTTTGTTCTACTATTTTTAATGAATCCAAAGTGCATTGTTTTGTTAACTCTATGTCATGTTCTGTTTCATACTTTCATATCTATTTTTAATTTGTCAAACATAAAATAAAACTCATATATTTTGTTTTGTCCTATTCTAATATGTTTATCAAACGCTACTTAAAAGACATTCTGTGAGACTAAAATTTAATAATTTTTAAAATGAGATCAAATTTATGCTTAAAGTTAAAACTTCAAAGATAAATTTTAGTTAAATGATTTTAATTTTATGTTATGCATATATATTTTTGAATGTTAGTGCTTAAAATTATGCATATTTAGTACGATCAACTCCTTCTTTTTTCAGTTTTCACATAAATTATAAGAAGGAATATTGCGTGTTACATTACAGGCTGTCATCACAACGTAGCGGTCACTTCTCATTTTTTGTTCAATGAATATAAAATAAGGGTTTTATAATTCTCATTCAACGTGAGAATTCAAATTTTCCTACACACCCTTCGATCTCCATGCTGACATGAGTCTTACACATAAATTTTTCTAACATACGAGTCTCACATATTTTTTATCTCTATAACATAAAATCTCAATTCTCATCTAACTTAGAAATATAAAACCCATAAAATAAACGGAAAAATCATTACAAATTAAAAAAGAAAAGCTGCCCTACTTCATCAAGTTATTCGCTGAAAGTCTCTCTCTCTGCGCTTCTGTGGAAGATGCGTTTGATTTGATGCCATGAAGAACAAACCCATCACCAAGGCTTTGAAAGGGAAAGAGACAGAACTGTGACGATGGGTTGCTTTCGTTCTTGTTTTGGTTCCTCCAAACGCAGAAAACAACGGTGCAAAATACATCACAGTGAAATTAAATAAGTACAAAAGCAAACTAAAAATATAGGTATGTACAATATCACATTTAAGTCCAAAGGATTTTTTTCTAAAAAGATGTGGTAGAGAATAATTTTTGTTCTTTTAACCAAGCTTGCATTTTCTTTTGAAATTCCATCACCCTTTTGTTTCTTTTGATAGGGATGATGAAGATGGAGAAATGGGTTATTGGGATAGTGATCTTACTGATGAGGATGATGAAGAAGAAGATGGTGATAGTGATATGGAGGAAGAGTATAATGAATTGGGAGAGGACTTTCAAGATGGAATAGTGTATATACTCAAGTTCATGGGCAAGAAGTGCTGCTAATCAAGTGCATATTGAGGAGCTGGATGTTGGTTTAAACTTTATTTAATTAAAGAAAAATAGAAAATTGAAGAGTCGTTTGGTGAAGGGGTGCGTCCTTAGGAATTTGTTAGTGGTCATTAATGAGTTTAGAGTTTCTATGAAGTAGTCTTTATTGTGTTTAGTTTTCCTAAGTTGGTTTTTAGTCTTTCGCTAATGCTTTTAAATAGCACCATGTAAACCATTGTAAAGTGGCTTGGCAATATACAGATATAGAAAGAGGTATATTCAGAGACTTAATTGTGTGTTTGAGTGTTTGTGAGAAACACCATTAGAGGACCTGTGAGTTTCAAATTGGTATCAGAGCTTGAGCCAATGGAAAATGTGAGTAATAGTCTGCCAGTACCCCGCCTGACAAAGGTGAACTATGAAAACTGGAGTATCCAAATGAAGGCCCTTCTACGAGCTTATGACAGTTGGGGGTTGGTGCAAAATGGGTTCGTAGAACCTGATACAACGGAAGGTTATTCAGCAAATCAACTCAAGCAATTGAGTGTGTCGAGATCAAAGGATGCAGCGGCACTATTTATGATGTTTCAAGCCGTTGAAGGAAGCGGTGGTCTTGAAAAAATTGGAGATGCGACGACGGCAAAGGAAGCCTGGGATATATTGGAGACAACTTACAAAGGCGCTGACCGTGTAAAGCAGGTCCGACTTCAAACTCTAAGAGGAGAGTTGGAGGGGATGAAGATGAAGGAAACCGAAGGAGTGTCGGACTTCATCATCCGGGTTCAAACCGTGGTGAACCAGTTGAAACGAAATGAAGAGGTGCTGACCGACTCCAGAGTCGTTGAAAAAATTCTGAGGTCGTTGACAGACGACTTTGAGAACGTAGTATGTGCAATTGAGGAATCTAAGGACTTAGCTACGCTCTCTGTTGAAGAGCTAGCAGGTTCTCTTGAGGCACATGAACAGCGCAAGAAAAAGAAGAAAGAAGAGACACTGGAGCAAGCACTTCAGTCAAAAGCAAGTATCAAGGATGAAAAGGCACTCTACTCTCAGAATGTCCGAGGTAGAGATCGTGGTCGTGGACGTGGACGTGGACGTGGAAATGGCCGAGAAGGTCGTGGCCGAGGTCAGGAAGTGAAACACGAAGAAAGAGCTGAGACGAGTCAGCAAAATTGGAGAGGTAGAGGACGTGGTCGAGGTGGAAGAGGCCAATGGACAAACCAATCAAACGTGGAATGTTACAAATGTGGAAAGTATGGACATTATTCAAGAGATTGCAACTCGGACAAGTGTTATAACTGCGGCCGAGTTGGGCATTTCGCTAAGGACTGCCGAGATGAAAGAAGAATTGATGAAGCTTCAAACTTCACTGCAGAAGGAGAAATGAAAGATGGAGTTCTGATGTTAGCACATGGTGAAACTAGCTCGAAGGTTGAGTCGGAGTGGTACCTGATACTGGTGCCAGTAATCACATGTGTGGTTACAAACATTTGTTCAAGGAGTTGAGAACGGTGGAAGTGGGACATGTCTCTTTTGGAGACGCATCCAAAATTGATGTAAAAGGCCGAGGTACAATCTGTTTCTTGCAAAGAGATGGACGAATTGGTACAATTCGGGACGTATATTACGTGCCTGAGCTCAAAAGCAATATTCTGAGCATTGGACAATTAATGGAGAAAGGCTACTCGGTTCTAATGACAGACCGAGTTCTGTTGTTGAAAGACAAACAAGGACGTCTGATAGCCCGAGCTCAGATGGAGAAAAATAGAATGTACAAGCTGAGTCTGAGGAGTATGGAGGTCGGCTGTCTGCAAGCCGAGGTAGAAGATAAAATGTCATTGTGGCATCAACGGTTTGGACACCTTCATTATGGTGGTCTGACCGAGATGACGAAGAAAAATATGGTGGTGGGACTGCCAAAGCTTAACTCTGAAGGAAATTTTTGTGAAGACTGCGTATTGGGAAAACATGCGAGGAGCCCATTCCAAAGGATGGCGAGATACCGAGCTAGGCAGCCTCTGGAATTAATTCATACCGACCTGTGTGGACCAATTACTCCAGGGTCATTCAGTGGCAAGAAGTATTTTGTCACGTTTATTGATGATTTTAGTCGAAAAACTTGGGTGTATTTTTTGAAAGAAAAATCCGAGGTGCTAGAGGCATTTAGGAGCTTTAAAGTGATGATAGAAAATGGTACTGGGAGGTACATCAAGTCGGTCCGTTCAGACCGAGGTGGGGAGTACGTGTCAACAGCTTTCAAAAGGTACTGTGAAGAACATGGGATAAGGCGGTTCCTGACCGCACCGTACTCGCCCCAGCAGAATGGAGTAGCTGAAAGAAAGAACCGGACTATCCTGGATATGGTCCGATCTATGTTAAAAACGAAAAACATGCCAAAAGAGTTCTGGGGAGAAGCTGTACAATGTGCAGTGTATGTGCAGAACAGATGTGCACATTCAAATTTGAATGACAAAACTCCGCAAGAAGCATGGAGCGGATTGAAGCCCTCAGTGGGTCACTTTAGAGTCTTTGGGAGTGTTGCTTATGCACACATACCGGATCAGTTGAGGACAAAACTAGATGATAAGAGTAAGAAATTTGTGTTTATTGGTTATGATGAGAAGACGAAGGGATACAAGTTGTTGGATCCCGTTAGTAAAAAGGTGCTGGTTAGCCGAGATGTGAAAGTGAATGAAGAAGATGCTTGGGACTGGAACAGTCCATCCAATGTGGATCCCGGAAATAGATCAATTGAGGTCAAACAACCTTCGACCTATATCCCTGAAAATCTTGAAATTTCTGATGGTGAAGAAGAGTTGAGACAACCAAGGATGAGGAGTCTACAAGATCTGTATGATTCCACCAGTGAAGCACACCTGGTATGTTTGTTAGCAGACTCTGAGGAAGTGAGTTTTGAAGAAGCAATTCGAAATGTGAAGTGGCAATCAGCCATGGAGGAAGAAATTAAAGCAATAGAAAAGAACAAGACGTGGGAGTTAGCCGAGCTACCCAAAGGAAGTCGGCCCATTGGTGTGAAATGGGTGTATAAAAAGAAAATGAATGCTAAGGGGGAGATCGAAAGATATAAAGCCCGGCTAGTGGCGAAAGGGTATAGACAAAAGGCCGGCATTGACTATGACGAGGTGTTCGCACCCGTAGCAAGAATGGAGACTATCAGGCTGTTAATTTCTCAAGCAGCCCAGTTCGGATGGCCGATCTATCAGATGGATGTGAAGTCGGCATTCTTAAATGGAGTACTCGAAGAGGAGGTGTATCTGGAACAACCTCCGGGATTCATGAAAGCAGGACAAGAAAGAAAAGTGTTGAGACTGAAGAAAGCTCTGTATGGATTGAAGCAGGCCCCAAGAGCCTGGAACACAAGAATTGACAATTACTTCAAGAAAGATGGATTTGAACAATGTCCGTATGAACATGCACTCTATGTGAAGAAAAAGGGAGGTAAAACTCTACTTGTTGCTCTATATGTTGATGATCTGATTTTCTTGGGTAATGATGAAGAGATGATTCAAGATTTCAAGAATAAAATGACGAAGGAGTTCGAGATGACGGATCTCGGTCTAATGAAATATTTTCTTGGTTTGGAGGTCAAACAAGACAAAACTGGGATTTTCGTCTCTCAGGAAGCCTATGCAAAAGGAATTTTAGAAAAGTTCAAAATGAGTAATTGCAACCCGGTTTCAACTCCTATGGAACCCGGTGTTAAACTTTCAAGATATGATGGAGGTGAAAAGATAGATCCGAGTGTTTATCGGAGTCTAGTTGGAAGTCTGAGGTACTTGACGTGTACGAGACCGGATCTGTGTCTGAGTGTTGGAATAATAAGCCGATTTATGGAAGAGCCGAGCTATACTCATTGGAAGGCGGCAAAGAGAATTCTAAGATACGTTCAAGGAACAATCTCGCAAGGACTTCATTACTCGAAGTCGGATAAGTACAAACTGACAGGATATTCGGATAGTGATTGGTGCGGAGATGTTGATGACAGGAAGAGCACGGCTGGCTATGTATTTTTCATGGGAAACACGGCATTCACGTGGGTGTCAAAGAAGGAACCTATTGTGACTTTATCTACATGCGAAGCCGAGTACGTTGCTGCTTCCTGGTGTGTTTGTCATGCAATTTGGCTGAGAAATTTATTGAGCGAGTTGGAGCAAGAGCAAGTCGGTTCAACTGAAATCCGAGTTGACAACAAATCCGCGATCGAGTTAGCAAAGAACCCGGTCAACCATGAAAGAAGTAAGCATATTGATGTCAGGTTTCATTTCATCCGAGATCAAGTCAAAGAAGGAAAGGTGGAGCTCACTCATGTTGCAAGCCGAGATCAAGTTGGAGATATTTTCACAAAGCCCCTGCCGACGTTATTGTTTGAGAATTGCAAGAAGAAGATGGGAATGAAGGACGGTAGAGATATTAAAGTTTAAGGGGGAGTTTTATTGGTTTAAACTTTATTTAATTAAAGAAAAATAGAAAATTGAAGAGTCGTTTGGTGAAGGGGTGCGTCCTTAGGAATTTGTTAGTGGTCATTAATGAGTTTAGAGTTTCTATGAAGTAGTCTTTATTGTGTTTAGTTTTCCTAAGTTGGTTTTTAGTCTTTCGCTAATGCTTTTAAATAGCACCATGTAAACCATTGTAAAGTGGCTTGGCAATATACAGATATAGAAAGAGGTATATTCAGAGACTTAATTGTGTGTTTGAGTGTTTGTGAGAAACACCATTAGAGGACCTGTGAGTTTCACTGGAGAGTCCAATCCCAACGTGTGATGGAGATGTGAAGTCAAAATTGGGTTGAACTTCAATGCTCGAGATACTGTTTTGAAAAGCAAGGATGGATTGGAAGCAAAAAGACATGAAAGCAAAATGGCTTCAAAGTTGCTGGTAGTTTATGATCCTAACCCCCCACAAGCTAGGATGTAAGTTGGGCGATGAAGTTTCAATTATTTGGCAGAGACTCAATGAGGCAGACAAGCTAGCTGCTAATACTGGTTACCAAGTCATTGGTCACACGTGGATTCTGGAGTCAATTAATGCTGCATGTAAGTTGCAGCCTTTTGTTAGCTAAAATGCAATGAGTAGCTGATTTATTGTCCATTTTTTTAACAGGGTGTTTATTCGGCTAAAGTTTTGTTCCATGAGTAGCCTTTTGTTAAGGTATTTTGTTTATGTAACGTCAAGTAGTTTGATTGTTTGCTTCTCCGCAATGTCTTTGTGACTTTGTGCTTGTTTGGTACGATGTATAATATAAGCTTATATTATTTGTTGAGACCATCGTATAGTATAAGCTTATACAATAGGATCCCTTTATACATCAAAATGATGTATAACTTAATCCGGCCTAGGAGTGGTGGATTAGGCCCGATGAAGGATTGATGTATTAATATTTCTTACAAGTACAATTCTCAATAATTAATATATCATTTTAATATTTATATATTAAAACAATTTTTTAATATATTAATTTTTTAAAATATTGGAGAATATTATCTTATATATATAATATCATACCAAACGCTGAATAGTATTAAAATTTAACCAAATTTTATACTATCATGCCTTATCCTATGCTATGCACCAAAGATGCCCTTAGGAGTTAACATACATGCCGGTTAACGTTACGAATACACCTGATTCCCAACTTTTTGAGATGCGAAAATTTTAAGATACTCTCGTGACACCAAGTCTCGTCGCACCATTGACTTGTGTAATGGGCAATCAAAATCTGAGAGAGAATCTGTTAGTTATATAGGAAAAAGAGATTTTTTTTTAATTCATGTGTCTTTTTAAGTGAAAGTCTCATGAGAGTGGATCCTCTCATGTGCTAATTAATACTGTCAAGTCATGTGGGATAATCATAACCATATATTGGTGAGTGAATGATGATAAGGAAGGAGAGAAAAAAATATAAGGATAAGATATTACACAATCATCACCGTTGATTTAATTATTAATGGTTAAGATCGTGTACATAACATTGATTATGTTAAATTACAGCGAGAGGATCCCATTCCAAGTCCCACGTATATCTAGTGCACTGAAAATGCACTCAAGATTATGCATGAGAGGCATTCTATACAATGAGTAAATTTCAAAAGCTATTGAGAATTATTAGAAGTACTTGAAAGTAACCAATAAGAAGTTGCTGATTTATTAATGTTTGGATGCAAGAAAGAACACAGGCGGTAATTTTCTCAGCAGGGATGTTTTATCATGGATGTGAAACTCACCATGATTTATTCTATGTTCTTAAACACAGCTCTAAAGTGGCAAGTCTAAGCGAAGAAAAGGAGTAACAGTAGAATACATCTGCAGCTCGTCATAGAGGTGGTGTTTTCCTTAGCACTTGACATCTGGTTGTGGAGTGCTTTGGCTTATTCCTTTACTGTAGATGAAGCAGAAATCATCTCCAAGCCCGATTTGTTTTCTGTTGCATCAGCGTTATAGGTATAGCACTTGGCTACAACCAAAAAGCAAAGGAAGTTGATAGAGCTTAGAACAGCCATGAATGCATAATAATAATCTAAATGGGAGACGTTTAGATTATCCAAAATCCAACCCTTGTGGCCTTGTCTCCCGGTGATATCCGCAACAGTTGATAGAAGAAAACTACTGAAAAAACTTCCAAGACCCAAGCTGGTTGTGAAATATGAAGTTCCCAGACTTTTCATGCCATTTGGTGCTTGGTCATAGAAGATTTCTAACCTGGCAACATCAACGAAGTTATCAGCAACCCCAACCAAAGCAAACTGAGGGAGGAGAATGAAAATAGTGAGTGGAATTGTATCATGCTGGCCTAAGAGGTTGTTTTCTCTTGCAACACTGAGTCTCTTTCTTTCAGCAAAGCATGCAGTGATCATGATAATCACGTGCAGCACAAGGCCAATTCCGAATCTCTGCAGCATTGTGATCCCTCTGGGGTTCTTAGTGTAGCGTCGGATAGCAGGAACAAAAAACCGCTCATAGATTACAATGCTGAACTGCATGAAGATAGTTATAAATGCTGTAAGACACGCAGGAGGGATATCAAAATGGGGTCCCATACTCCTGTCTAGCGTGATGCCTTGTTTGATGAAGAGTGTGCTCGCTTGAACTGTCAAGGTGCTTGGAATAATTGTTGTTATCAAAATAGGTATCATTTTAACCATTTGCTTGGTTTCCTCAACTTGGGTCACTGTACAAAGCACCCACGATGAAGTTTGTCCATTCTTAATAGCTGCTTTGTCAAGGAAACTGAAAGCAGAGAAGGGAGTGAGATGTATGCAAATGAAAATGATTCATGCCAAATTTCAGTGACATGGAAAAACAGTGAAGTTTGAAGTAGTTAAAAGGAATTAGACTTTAACCTTAATGCAGAGCTTTTATCAATTCTGTTTCTTCCGTTACTTATATAGTCTTCCATGTTAAGCTCATGTAGCTCTTTAGGATCATCTGGGACATGTGCCTTCCACTTTCTCCCAGCAGCCACAAGTACCTGAAGGATCCTTGTTATAGGGCTACCAGAAGGCAATTTGTGCCTATAAAATGGAGATCCTAGCAGAAACACCAATACTGAAAAAGCAAGCCCAAGGGTTGGAAGGGCATATCCAAGGGTCCAACTCACTTTGTCTTGTATGTAAACCAAGAAAGTGTTGGCGAAAAGGGTACCAAAGAAAATGCTAAAGAACCACCAATTGAAGAAGGAAAGCTTATGGGATTTCTCTTTGGGCTCAAACTCATCAAATTGGTCAGCTCCCATAGTAGAAATATTGGGCTTGGTTCCACCTGTGCCCGCTGCAATGATGTACAATGCAAAGAAGAATATACCCCTTTGCAACGATGAAGCCCGCGGACAACTCTGGTCTGCCACGCCTTGAGCACATGGTGGTGGCCTCAGTGCTGGTAGTGAAACTGCTAGAGTCAACAAACACATTCCCTGTGCTCAAAGAAAACAAGGGCATGTCCATTTTTTTTCATAAAAAATAGGTAACATACATATTCACAATTTAGTTAAGCCTGAATATATTGAAAAATATGTTTTCTTAATAAAAAACCACAATGTTCATACAAGATTAATGTTATGAAGTCCAACCCTACTTTACTACTAAGTGAAAATATTAAACCTAATATTAAAAGGGTTTAGTATACACGTAAAAGTAAATGGTCCCATGATATCTCATTAATCTTTTCTCTGTTTTCTCACCATATTTCTTATAAAAGTCAGTAAATCTCACATTTCTTACCAAAAGATAAATGAACGATCCAATTATAAAGGTCCAATATCGACCTAAATAGGCATCGGCTATGTAAGCCCCTGCAAGTGGCATCATCCACACTGAACCAACCCAGTGGCTAACGTTGTTTGAAGATTTCACAGTGCCCTCATGGAGCTTCGTCGTTAGATACACCACTAGGTTTGATGCTATCCCGTAGTAAGCCATCCTCTCAAACACTTCATACCCTATTAATTACACACACACATACACATGCAATATCCCATATTTAAAAAAAAATAAAAAAAGTGAAAATCATTCTTTAAAGAAAGGATTAGCATATTAAAAAAAAAAGGGTGAAATCAAAGTTAAGGCTTCATTTACCTACTATGAAGGAACAAGCTTTCCATCGTCCAGTCTTTGATCTTAAAATGGGTCTACCTTTTAAGTCCACAGTGCCATCTTGAGTGTAATCTTCTTTCCCACTTGCAGGGCCTTTTTCTTCTACCACTGTCATGATGTTGGAGAAGAGCAATTAACAACTTGATAATGCGAGGTTTCTAGCTTCTCATGAGCTTTATATATATGGTTATAAGAAGGGTAGTCTGATTTTAAAAGCTTAGTTTTCCCAACCTCAAGTTATACATATTGTCCATTTGCATGAGCTAATTAACGAACAAGAAAAAAGCATAAGGCCGAAAAGAAAGGAATCGGCCGCGGGTTTGTTTTGTACCTGTTGTCATTTTTCACTCATTTCCCGTCTCTTTCTTTTTTTGAGTATCAGGTGATGTTTACCCATAAATTATCGACATAGCTATTAGATTTTAGAAGTTGACGTGCGTGACGTGTTGCAAAAAGTCTTAAGCTAAGAGCCTGCGCAAATAAGTTTCTGTTGATTAAAATAAAGTTTACCGATTGAATTTATGGGTTTTATAAGAGTTATGTCGTAGGAAAAGTGATTCTGTAATGTTATAGAGATTCGTTTTGCGTGTCGGAATTTTTTATTTTTTATTTTGCTGCGGGCCCCACAAAATGTTATGAGTGTAGGAAAATTTTTCTAATCATCTTAAATGATAGATGATAAATCCATTAATATGCTTTATTCTTGGCGGCTGTGAAATATAAAATTATTATAATGTCTTTTAAGATTTTGCGTTGGAATTACGATTATCATCGTATTGAAGTTTGATCCTCATCATCTTATTTTGTAGTGAAATTAAAAGTAAATAAAAAATGGATATGTGCAACACAAAGTAGACAAAAAAAAAAATTAAGTCTGTGTCATATCTACGCTTCAAGCTCAAATAACTTTTATGTGAAGAGTGTGTTAGAAAGATATAAAATAATTAAGGTAAATGATAAGTGTCAAAGAGACTTTGTTTTTAACATCAAAATTAGAATAAATAATGATTAATATGATTAAGAATATAATGTTAATTAATAAATCCAAAAGATTAAGATTCCAACAACTATATAAGATTCTGATCTCTTTTTATATTGTTTCAGACTTAACAAATCACCAATCATCAAGGATAAAGGTAGTTGCAAAGAATAAGGAATTAATCAAGATTAATCCCAGCGAGCCTGGTCCAAATTAAAAAGCCTATTTTTATTTCTATGAAAACGCACGTTAGGCTCATTCCATTCATTCTGGGATGTGACAGAGAAAGGCTAGGAGGCGGCCAGAGATGACTTAGGAGGCAGAGAAGCTCCGTTCCGGACATGAGGAGTGGAGAAACGATCAAAGATTCACTGTGGAGACCAGGTTTTACGTTTCATTTATAAATTTTGGTTTCTTTTCATCTTTTAATTATGTTTCAATAAACAAGGCTAAAGTCGTTTATGTAGTTAGGGCGAGATGGAACCAATTGGTTCTTGAACACTGTTTTATCTTCAATGCAATTATTATCTGTATTTCAATTATGCAATTAATCTGTTTAGATTGATAGTCTTGTTTATGATCTGATCAATTGTGAATGAGCAATAGATTTTTGCATGCTAATAGGAATATTGTATGCTTGAATCCGATTGGTTAATTGCTTGAATTTGTATGTTCTAGAGATAGTCTTACAAATTCCATGACGCATAATTCTTGACCTTTAAGCTTGTTTTAGAAAAAGACCCTAAGGGATTATAACCTTAGAATAAAGTAAAGAACTAAAACCACCAAGAGATTGAGGAAGTCAGTTACATTAGAAAGAACAATCAATAATTGATTCTGAAATTTAATTGCATGAAAGTTGAACTCGTTGAGAAACTATTGGGGAACTACATCTTTTATTAATTAAAAGTTAAAAACCGTTTTCTTCGCATTATTAATTCTTGATTTTTTAAATATTGAAAGTAAAAAAATAAGTTATTTAAAAATTCTATTTTTACAATTAAATTCATATATTCAACAAATCCATTTTAAGATCATCCAACTTTAATTGCTTAGATAAGTTATTACTTGATAATTAGTCTTCGTGGGATCAACAATATCTTACTTTTACCACTTTATTAATGTACGACCAGTGCACTTGTCGAAGTCGCAATAGTAACCTCACCCAAGTCTTAAGATTTTGGGTTGAAATAATACCGAAGTCGCAAAAGAACATGCACATTTACAAAATACTTTTCAATATGGGATTACTTTTAAACATTTTATCAGTTTAGAACAGTTTTGACTATGTGGCTATATAATAAGATATATAATTTAAAATATTATGAAAAATTAAATCAAATTTTGTTATTAAATTAAAAAAAATAATGGATATTTTGCCCTCTATAATCATAATTTTAATTTTGGAAAATATTATATCAAATATGTAATTATTATTATATAATGTAAATGTATTAATCTAAGTCAAGAAGTTTTATATTTTTTTCATTGATTTTTAAAAAAATTATGTCAATCGATGCAAATTTTAAACTCAAAATTAACTCTGTAAAATTGGAAAACTAATAGGATTGGTCTAGTGATGAAAAATTTGAGTAACTTTGATTATCTTATTGTTAGTTGCTTTGCCTTCACATGTATTCAAAAAACAAAAACAGGAATTCTTGATTGTTAATGCTAAGAAGATACGTACTTTTCATAATATTCTTTATAGTTTATGCTACGGAATTCGAAAACATGGGGTGGTGGCGCAGTTGGCTAGCGCGTAGGTCTCATAGCTTCTGAGTTATCCTGAGGTCGAGAGTTCGAGCCTCTCTCACCCCACAAATCTTTTATATTTGCCACAGCCTATTTTATAGTCAGTTTGTGAAAAATAAAATAAAAAATATGGGATCAGATAATTTCACGCTTCTTCCACGTAGAAGTCACTTTGTAACTAATAATACTTTTTTTTGGACAAAAAGGAACATAACATTTATATTAGGGTTTTATATTTCTCATTTAACATGAGAATTGAATTCTCATATTGTAGAGATAAAAAGCATGTGGGACCCGTGTGTTAGACAAAATTATGTGTAGGACACACGTTGGCACAAAAATCGAAGGGTGTGTAGGAAAATTCAAATTCTCATGTTAAATGAGAATTATAAAATCCTTTCTATTATGCTATTTTGTTCTACTCTTTTTAATGAAAACCAAAATGTATTGTTTTTTTAACTCTATGTCATGTTCTGTTTCATTTCTATTTTTTATATATGTCAAACATAAAATATAACTCATATATTATGTTTTGTCCTCTTCTAATATGTCTACTACACGCTACTTAAAAGTAATTCTATAAGACTAAAATTGAATAAATTTTAAAAAATAGATCAAATTTATGCTTCAAAGAAAGATTTTACTTAAAATGAATTTAACTTTATTTTATGTATTATCTCATCCAATATATAAAAAAAGTAGATATGATTTGTTAAGGAGAAGAGAAAAATAAAATAAAATAAATTCATCTATTTTTTAGGATTTAATGTTTCTATAATGAATGTAAATAAATTATCTATATTTACTCTCAAAATAACATTATTTTTTAAAAAATTAAAATGAAATAAACTATTATAACTCTGAATTAAATTATAATTATAAAAATACAATTTTTATCCCGTTTTGCGCCGAGTATAATTGATGAACCAATTTTTTTAATAAATATCGGGGTGAGATAATTTGCGTAATACAAGAGAAACATATTATTACAAATAATTATTATTTTGTCTCATAAACAAAATAATTATTACAAATTAAAAAAAGTGGCCTTGCTTCATCAAGTTATTCACTGAGAGGCTCTCTCTGCTTTTCGGTGGAAAAAGATGCATTTGATTTGATGCCATGAAGAACAAACCCATAACCAACGCTTTTAAAGGGAAAGAGAGAGAACTGTGATGATGGGTTGTTTTTGTGCTTGTCTTGGTTCCTCCAAATTAATAAATCTTTCGTGCCATTGTTCCACCAAAGATTTAATATATCCCATCAATAGAAATATTACATAACAGTTAAAGTTTTTTTTTGTCTGCCAAATTTTTTCTCTCTAGTATGATGTGTAATGCTCTTGTTGATGGGATGTACTGAATCTTGGTGTAACCCTAGCATCAAAGATTTATTCCCTCCAAAAGCAAAAGCAGAAAATAGAAAACAGGAAGAGTGACCAAAGTGCCACGTTTTGACAAAAAAACTACCAGACTGCCACGCCAACAGTAAGTTTTACCAAAATGACACGCGACATTATTCGCTACACAGTGTAGCGAATTATGCATGCAAGTAATTCGCTACACAGTGTAACGAAATATACCACGTCAGAACCATGTCACATGTCAAATTTTTGACATTTTGGCATAATTCGCTACCTTAGGTAGCGAATTTCTGAAAATTTGACACGTGACATTTTTTGTTCTGACGTGGCATATTTCGCTACACTGTGTAGCGAATTACTTGCATGCATAATTCGCTACACTGTGTAACGAATTATGCCCCGTGTTATTTTGGCAAAATTTACCATTGGCGTGACAGTCTAGTAAATTTTTTGTCCAAACGTATCAGTCTAGTAAATTTTTTGTCCAAACATGACAAAATAGTCACTTTCCCCATAAAATAGGGGCCCAAAAATACACCATGTAAACACCCTTCATCTTCTCTTCTCAAAGCTTGCATTTTCTTTTGAAATTCCATCACCCTTTTGTTTGGTTGCTCAGAAAATATTGTTTTTTTTTTTTTTTTTTAATTGGTGGTCACAGCGTTTAAGTGTTTGCTAATTGCTACTACTTTTGCTTTTTTTAGTGTTTCTCTAACTTAAATGAATCCTGAATGCTGTTGTAGCGAAATGCTTGTGGTAAGCTACAGCAACCCACAGTTTCTTCTGCTCAGGATTACTCCAAAACCGTGTTTAGCACTGCATCACAAGTCCAGTAAGGAAATGAGATTCCAATAACCTTCTATTTTTGTTCACTACAATGCATGTCTTTCTCTTTTTGGTTTTGGCATTAAAGTTTATGATTCAGATAAATGGGGTTTGTGATGTAGGGCTAAACCTGAGGAGCAGCTAAGTGCCAGCACCTCAAAGAAAGTAACTTTTGATTCCAATGTGAAAACATACGAGCTTGTTTTGCCAGATGAAGTTGCTGATTTCCTACCAGAGAAGTGTGAAGAACATAGAGAGGAGGAAGATTTGGTAAAATCAAACCAATCAAAGTCTTACTCTGAAGATAGTTTGGTGACTTCAACGGGGTCTTACCCAACAAATCATAGGTACCATAATTGCTCAGATAGGGATGATGAAGATGGAGAAATGGGTTACTGGGATAGTGATCTTACTGATAAGGATTATGAAGAAGAAGATGGTGATAGTGATATGGAGGAAGAGTATATTGAATTGGGAGAGAACTTTAAAGGTGGAATAGTATTCTCAAGTTCATGGGCAAGAAGTGCTGCTAATGAAGTGGGTGTTGAGGAGATAGGAGTGTTTATGTTCATCCTGTGCTGAAACCAGTACAAAATCTCACTCAATGGAAACAAGTTAAGGCTAAAAGAACAACCACCATTGATGTCTCAGAAAGAGAATTTCATTTTGAATCAAGAGTCTCAATCTGCATTTAGTGCAGAATCATCAAATAAGTTGAACCAGGAAATTGTAGTTGATGCTAGCCTTTCAAATTGGTTGGTTTCATCAGAAACTACGCCTTGCAACAAGGCTAGATCAGTAGCTTTGTATGCGAGTACCCCTGAGAGGAGAAGCTCTCAAGGCTCAAATTCAGTGATAAGCTATGAAGATAGACCAATTTTAAGAGCAGTGACGGTTCAAGAGCTCAAACAGTTTTCAGTTTCTTCTTCTCCAAGAAAGTCACCAAGTCCATGTGAGGGATGAGATGTACATTATAGGCTCTGCTGAGGATTCTGGCTCAGCAATTTTCTTTAAGGGAATAGCACATTGAGGAAATTCAAGTGGGTACAGTTAAAGTGAAAATTTTGAGGGAAATCATGCGTTGGTTAAGCTTCTTCTTCCACATATGTTACTCGTGTATCTTAGACAAGCTTCCAATAATGTGATTTTGGGGAGTTTCTTGTGTTGGGAATACAAATTTTTTTATTCTTCTGTGAATGTGATTGTGTGTGTGATGTTTGTTTTTCTGTTGTAATATATGGTTATTAATGCTACCATGTAGTTTTTATGTATATAGTGTTTACGTATGTTCTTCCATGCTGATGTTTGATGAATTTAATTCAATCTTCATTCTTATTAAGTATTAGAACATAATGCAGATAAAAATGACCCAGGCACTGAAGTACAAAATAAGGGAGAACAAATGATGACTGAAGTGCTGAAGGGTTTGCATCTTTGTCCTCAAAAGTTGCATTGACAGAAAGTTTGCAAGTTCGTCCACAAAAGTTGCAGTAGTAATGAGAAAGGATATTTGTCCAAAAGTCATCTTGGGAAAGGATTCGCAACTTTTCTATTTGCAATTTTTCTTTAATATAAGTATTCATGTTAAGTTGGAATGCTTCTTCCCATGACGTTGAACCGAAAAAGAAATGAATTTTGTTTTATATGAAATTGTTAGAAGAAGGACAGTTCAGGACAAGTCTCATCGTTTTTTTAAGGTTTAGGTAGGTTCATATCCTAAGCAAACAGACTATTTCCACAACTCGAAGCTGTAATAAGGTGGGTTGATATGATAACGGCTTGCTTCAAGACTCGTTTCCTTATTATATGGAAATTTTGAATGGTTGATATGATATTGTATGGCTCTGTTTATCTTTAATTACTTGTTGGTTTCATGACAACATAACATGAAGAAATTTTCACATGATATCTGCAAATTGTTGTTTTATAATGTTTGTTTGTGTTGGGCCGGTAAGGGGACTCACTCACTACAATAAATTCCTCGAAGGAATTTTCCTTTTTAGATGACTATTGGTTTCCCATGTAATTCTTTGTATATTTTTTCCATTCTAAAGTCTAAAACATGTCCAGCTCATTAGTTAAGCACTCTCACTTACATATGAATTTTGTTAAATACATCGTGAATTTACAAAAAATATGCACAAACACGTTATAAAACACCAATTTTCTGATATCATGAGACAACTTCTTCGTGTTACATAGTCATGAAAACCAGCAAGGAATTAAAGATAAACAGAGCCATACACGATCATATCAACCATTCAAAATTTTCTTACGAAAATTTAATATAATAAGAAAACGAATCTTGATGCAGGTCGTTAGTATATAATTTACCCACCTTCTCACAGTTTGAAGTTGTGGAAATAGTCCGTTTGCTTAGGACAGTAAAATTGCTTACATATGAATATGAACATACTTAAAAGCTTAAAAAATGATGAGAGTTGTCCTGAACTGCCCTTATTTAAACAATTTCATGTACTTTTATTTTTCATTTCTTTTTCGGTTAAAATAAAAGTCATGGGAAGAAGCATTCAGCACAAAATCATGATATTACCCATGTTTAAACCCTTATTTAAACAATTTCATATACTTGTTCTTACAATCATTTTCGGTCCAACGTCATGGGAAGAAGTATTGAGCACAAAACCAAGATATTACATAGCCAACTTAAATGTAATTTTCATGATATATAATTTATGAATTCAGCCAAAGCAACTCCTTCTCTATTAAGCACCACTTGACCTACACATTGTCCATTTGTCCTTGCATCATAACGAGGTTTCTCTTGATTGCCTATCCAAAAAATAAAATTAATAGAAAAATAGAAGACTTTCGATTTACAATTGTCCATTTGTCCTTGCATCATAAAGGGCCCTACTATCACTTTGTTCCTTGATGAACCATGAGCTACAGTACTTGTAGGGGGAACATCACATATATAATGCCTTATTAGCTCTTCAAAATTTTGTTATGAAAAACTATTCCCTCAATTGCACTGCCAAATTTGCCAACATGAAGATAACTTTTCAGCTGGCAATTTTCTCTCTGGTTCTGTCTTGTATACTAGCAGAGATTTCAGCTCAGAAAGAAGCTGAGTCTCTGATTACCTGGATGAAAAGTTTGAACTCTCCCTTGCCACCTTCATGGAAACTTATAAACAACAGCAGTAGTCCATGCAAGTGGACTGGCATTACGTGTGACAAAGAAGGCAGTGTTGTTGAGATAATGCTTCCCAATGCAGGCCTAGATGGTACCCTTAACAGGTTTGATTTTTCTGCCTTTCCCAATCTCACTACTTTCAATGTCAATTTGAATAACCTGGTTGGAGAGATACCAGCTGGAATTGGAAATGCAA
Source organism: Gastrolobium villosum (assembly GCA_032173675.1). Lineage (NCBI taxonomy): Eukaryota > Viridiplantae > Streptophyta > Magnoliopsida > Fabales > Fabaceae > Gastrolobium > Gastrolobium villosum. The sequence goes on from JAVKPL010003405.1 coordinate 23,823, forward strand.
CAAAGATGAAAATACTTGATTTGGGAAGCAACAATTTCACTTATCCAATCCCCCAAGAAATGGGAAACCTCATAGAGTTACAAGTTCTTCGTCTCTCTAACAACTCACTCTTAAAACAAATACCAACTCAACTTAGTAACCTGCAGAAACTATGGCTTCTTGATCTCGGGGGGAATTATTTAGAGAATCCTGACCCTGCTCAGTTTAAGGGCATGGTATCCATAATAGAACTCAATCTCACCTATAACTATCTCACAGAGATTCCCCCATTTGTTTCTAAATGTCCAAAGTTGGTTTCTCTTGATCTATCACTCAACACCATCACTGGGCAGATTCCAATTCAATTACTGACCAGTCCTAGGAACCTCACAATCCTAGTCCTGACAAAAAACAACTTAGAGGGGCTAATTCCAGCAGAAATTAAGAACCTTTCAAACCTCAAACGGTTAAGTCTTGATCATAACAATCTGAGGGGTAATATACCAGAGGAGATCGGTCTCTTGTCAAACCTTGTGGTGCTTGAATTGCATCAAAATGTCTTCCAAGGTCCAATACCATCAACAATTGGAAATCTTCGTATGCTTCAGCATTTGGATCTGCACCAGTCAGGGCTAAATTCCAGCATCCCAGATGAGATAGGCTTCTGCAACAACCTTACCTTTGTTGATATGTCAGGAAATAGCCTGATAGGTCCCTTGCCTCTTTCCATGGCTTCATTAACAAGGATCACAGATTTGGATATCTCTGATAACAAATTATCCGGAGAGCTTCATCCATCTCTTCTTTCCAGTTGGCCAGAACTCACTTCTTTACGACTCCAGTTGAATCACCTTTCAGGAAGACTTCCCTCAGAGATTGTTTCACTTCACAATCTAACTCTCCTACACCTATATAATAACCAGTTTTCGGGACCAATACCGCCTGAAATTGGAAACTTATCGAGCATAGATGATCTCGAACTCTCCAGCAACTCTTTCAATGGTTCCATCCCATCAACCATCGGAAAGTTACACAAGCTCCGCACATTACATCTACCCTCAAACCAACTAAGTGGAGCCCTTCCTCCTGAACTAGGTGATTTGGAAAGCTTAGAAGTGCTGGACTTAAGTGAAAACAATCTTGCAGGACCTCTGCCCTCATCAATAATTCGTTTGAAAAACATCACTCTCCTACATCTTTATTCCAATAATTTCTCAGATAGCATTCCTGAAGATTTTGGACCTACCTTTCTAACGAATGTGAGCTTTGCCTACAACAGATTTTCCGGAAAGCTCCCTTCAGGAATATGCAAGGGAGGGAATCTTATCTATTTGGCAGCCGGTATGAATAATCTATTGGGTCCAATCCCAGAAAGTCTGAGAAACTGCACTGGACTAATCAGAGTCTTGCTTGGAAACAATCTTCTCAGTGGAGATATTACCAATGCATTTGGTATATACCCAGATCTGGACTTCATTGATTTAGGACATAATCAGCTCTCTGGTTCTTTATCAAGTAACTGGGGAGAGTGCAAAAGTCTCTCAAGTTTCAGCATATCCGCCAATAAAGTACAAGGGAATATCCCTCCTGAGCTTGGGAAATTGCCAAGTTTGCAAAACCTTGACCTATCTGACAACAATCTCACAGGAAATATCCCGGTGGAGCTTTTTAGCTCATCTTCCTTGCTACTCAATCTAAACTTGAGCAACAATGATCTCTCAGGTCAGATACCAACACAGATAGGAGAACTTTCAGAGCTGCAGTTTCTGGATTTATCAGCAAACAATCTGAGTGGGGCAATTCCAAACCAACTAGGAAACTGCAGGAAACTTATATCCTTGAAACTGAGCATGAACAAGTTAGATGGGAATATGCCGTATGAGCTTGGGAATTTGGTTTCCTTGCAGCCTCTTTTAGATCTCAGCCATAACTCACTGAGTGGACAGATAATCACACAGCTGGGAAGTCTGAAATCCCTGGAGGTTTTGAATCTTTCTCATAACCAGCTTTCTGGGGCAATACCTTCTGGTCTTGAAGGACTTATCAGCCTACGGTCAGTTGACATATCCTACAACAAACTTGTAGGTTCCCTTCCAAACCTAGAAGCTTTTCATAAAGCTCCAGCAGAAGCTATGGTGGGTAATGCTGGTCTGTGTAGTGATCCTGATGGCAATGCAAATCTGAGCCCATGTGGTGGAGAGAAAAGCAATAAAGTTCACAAGCATAAGCTGATAATTGCTGTAGTCATTCCAGTTGCTGCTTCAATCGTTCTACTTGTTTCCCTTGGAATATTCTTCTTCCAGCATTATCAAAGAGTTGATCAAGATGAAAAGGAGGAGAATTCAAATGGAGATAATTCATTCTTCATATGGAATCACAGGAATAGAGTAGAGTTTAAGGATATATGCACCGCAACTGAGAATTTCAGTGACAAGTATTGCATAGGGATAGGAGGACAGGGCAGTGTCTACAAGGCTGTGCTTCCAACAGGTGACATCTTTGCAGTAAAACGTCTTCACCAACATGATGAAATGGACTTCTCTGGACACCAGAAAAATGATTTCATGTACGAAGTCATTTCATTGACTAATATTCGTCATCGGAATATTGTAAAAATGTGTGGGTTCAATTACTTGGATGGGTCAATATTTTTCATATTCGAGTATGTGGAAAGAGGCTCTTTAAAAAGCGTGTTGCAGAACGACCAGGAGGCAAATATATTGACATGGGACATCAGGTTAAACATGATAAAAGGAATGGCAAATGCATTGTCCTACCTGCACCATGAATGCACACCCATCATTGTTCACAGAGACATATCAGGAAACAATATTCTTTTGGACTCTGAATATGAGCCTAAGGTCTCTGACTTTGGGACAGCAAGGTTGCTAAAAGATGGAGAATCAAACTGGACTGCTCCAGCTGGTTCATTTGGCTATATGGCACCAGGTTTGTCCAAAAACTTTGACCGTAACTTCCATTTGCTAGTTTTGCTTACCTCCAATTTATGACCTGAAATAATCAGAAAATTTCTTACTGTCATCATGGCCTTAAAGTGAACATTAACACAAATGTCAAAAATTTAGACTCATATTTCTCTTAATACTTTTTGGTACTTCCATGTTTAATTTTGTTTGCAGAGCTTGCACTTACAATGAAGGTGACAGAAAAAAGTGACGTTTACAGTTTTGGAATTGTTGCATTGGAAATTCTGGTGGGGAAGTACCCTCATGAGCTCCTTTTGTGTTTAGAATCTGGGGAATTGGATCAACTCTTTGTAGATTTCATAGATAAGAGGATAGCTCCTCCAGCAGGTCCCGCCGTCCAAATCCTTATATTGGTTGCAACCCTGATCCTTAAATGCATAAATAAAGATCCTTTGACCCGACCCAGCATGCATCAAGTGTCACAAGAACTTGAATCATCTTCCATTGGGTCACTCTCTGTCCCTTTGAGCATGATCACACTGCAGATTTTGCTCCACAATCATGAAGAAAAATAGACTCTTCTGTCATTGACATGAAGTTCCTTTAGCAGCAGCTTCGCTTAAACTTCAATGTTTGTATATTTAATAGCTCTTGTAGTCAGTCACATCTACACATTGTTCAATTTTCTTTTTATCTGATTGTAAGTTTCTCAATAGACATATTATAAGTATTTTAAACATTATATCGTAATCGATGGCAGCTCAAGTACTTAAAACTTTTTCAAAAAACACCATCTACTTTCAAGTTCCAATTGAAACAAATAAGTCTCTTACATAAACTCTAAATAAACAGTACAACCCCGAACAATTAACTCACTAACATTATAAAACTACAATAACTAAATGTATATAAGAATTTTAACGAAAAAATACCCAAATCCTTAACGATGCCGCCTGCTGACCACCATTCTTTATCGCCTCTCATCCCACGGCCTGCGTCTCTCATTGGCTGGCTTCTGCTTCTGCTTCTGCATCTTCCTAACTCTGAATCCGATTGCTAAATGCTCCGGTGGCCGGCAGTAGCCAGCCACACCAGTGTGTCCCGTACCAGATATTTTTCTTTAAATTTGTTAAATATATTTTAATGCAATATTTTGTACTTCCAATTCTATTTCTATCGTGAATATAAATAAGTTATCTATATTCGTTTCCAAAACGACGTAGTTTTGAGTTAAAAAATTATAATAAAAAATAGTATTATAATACTGAAATAAATTATAATTATAAAAATACATTGATTTCCACCTCAAAATGACGTCATTTTAAACTCACCGGAGATAAGTTATCTACATTGACCATATAAAAAACAAATCTTTTTTCATGATGATAAAAATTAAGAAGTATAATCTTTTGGGTTTTATAAGAGTTATGTTGTAGGAAAAATGATTGTGTAATGTTATAGAGATTCATTTTGCGTGTCTTAATTTTTTTTTATTTTTAAATGTGGATCCCGCACGTGACATATTTTCTATAGCAAAATTTATAAACTTACAAATTATATTATGTCTGACCGGTCATGCTATATTCAAAAGTGTATCACCGATCAGACATAGTATAGTTTGTAAGTATGTGTAAATAAGAAGTTTGTAAATATAACTTTCTCCATTATTCTAATGTTATATTATAAAAAATGAGGACATTTATTTTTACTATTATTTTAATTTTTTTTTGGTAATCTACTATTATTTTAATTTTATTATGCTTACTATCTATTTGATTAATTTGAATCAGTAGTATTTTAAATTGATCTAACAGTAACCAATTAAGTAATAAAAATAATAAGATTAGAATCATAGTAACTATAAATTTTCCCTATAAAAATATGTTTAAACATGATGTATTGGTTGCGTATTAAACTTTTGAGGTAGGATATTTTGACTACCAAAATCATCCACTACCAACTTACTACCAATCTAATCATTGAAACAGAGAGAGAATGCTAAAAAAATTATGAACAGAGAAAATGTTGATCCAATAGTGATTAGAGATAGGTAGTAAGTTGGTAGTGGAAAAATTTAGTAATAAGAATATCCCTCCTCTAAATTTTTATGGTCAATTTGAAACATATATAGTTAATTTTATTTTTAATTGTTACTTTTCATACCAATATTTATCTAATTATTATTTATATATAAAAGGAAGGATATTTTTACTACCAAAATTTTTTACTACTAATTTACTATCTATCTAATCACCATTGGATCAAAGAGAGAGAATGCTAAAAAGTTTATGAAAAAAGAGAAAATATTGATCCAATGATGATTAGATAGGTAGTGAGTTGGTAGTAGAAAACTTTAGTAGTAAGAATATCCCTCCTCTATATTCAATGAAGGGATCTTTTGACTCCCCTTAAAAAGTCTTATCATTTACCTCTGCGGTTGATTTTCTTCTATTTATATATAGTTATTTGATGATTTTGAAAGAGCGAAGCTGAAATATTTTTTTATTAGAATTAATTAATAAGGTAAAGAGTAAAACTGATAAATATAAATTTAAAATAAGTGTAAAGTTAAAAAAAAATATGAGAGTTTTTAAAAGTTAATTTATATATTAAAAAAACTCTTTTTATATAAAAAAATTTAACTAAATTTCTACTTCTAAGAAAAATAGAAACTAAAAATAAGCACTCTACTCTATCGACCTAAGAGTGTTCGTATCTAGGGGTGTAAATGCGTCCGGCCTTTCAGAGAATGTAGAATAGGCTTAGGCTTATAAGACAGTTTTTTAACAAATAGGTCATAGGTGTAACATCCCGAGCGCTGACGAAGGCGGGGAGTGATCGCCAGTGCGAAAGGGGATGGATAAGGAGCGACTCTTGACAGGCTTCCAGTGTGGGGGTTACATACATGGATGAATCGAATCGACACCCAAAAGAGAGGGATTCCAAAGACTGTACAGATGTGAGACTGCACAGTTTGGAATAGCTTATAAGAATTAATTGGTACTACCTATACTAACAAGATGCATCTTCTTTTTAGTAGCCCGAATCGGAAGAACTCCACAGTTAAGCGTGTTTGACTTAGTGCAATTATGAGATGGGTGACCTCCTGGGAAGTTTTCCCAGGAAGTGCGCGAGTGAGGAAAAAGCACACTGAAAAGTCTCGTGTTAGTATGTGGGAATAGTCGTTGATTCTTGAAGCGGCCGGGCGATACAATAGGCCAATTTTGTCAAGTCTGGCCTAAAGCCTCGTAGGCTGGCCTATTTAATTTATTATAATAAAATAAAATAATAATATTTATTTTATGTGGCAAAGTACCAATACCAAGCCTGATTTTTATGTGCACCGCCACTTCTCACTCTCGGCTTCATCTGGGGTATTATAATGACATTTTCTTTTTTGTCATTTTTTTTTTCTTATGAAAAGTACTAGTGCATGTATGAATGGAACTTTGTTTGCTATATACAATTATTCTCTTTGTTCAGTATCTACAGTGGGAGACCTACAAGGCCTGCAGGCCATGTCAGGCTTTCTTATTTTTTAAAATAGGCCGGTTTTGCCCTACAAATAAAGTCTTTAATAAGCCAGTAGGCCAGATAGGCTGAATTCTTTTTTACGTAGGCTTGGGCCAGGAAGGCCAAAGCCCAGCCTAACCCGGTCCATTTACACCCTTACTCGTATCAACGCCTTTTGCTATTTGGGCCGTGTGGTATTGTGTGGTCCATTCTTTACCTACTCTGAACTGTGTGGTCCATTCTTTTCCTACTCTTAACTCTGGGAAAATCACTATTTTAGAATCTTTCGACAAAAGAATTGTCCGATTAAAGTTGATTGGATAAGTTTTTCCAAAATAATGCAGTCAAACATGTCACCTGTGCTGACCGGGCAATTGTTTATCCAATCAACTTTAATCGGACAATTATTTTGCCCACAATTTTTAAAACGGTACTTTAGCGCTGAACTCTCTCTTTTCCCTTCTTCAAAAGGGACCTACTTTGATTCACATATATTCATGTTATATGTAATAACTCTCATTTTTATTAATATTGACAAATAATTTATTAATATTTCATTACTATTAATAATCAAATTACTAATCAATAATTTTATTTTTAATCATTGATTATTTAATTAATGATTTTAGTAATTAGTGATTTAATTGTTAATTAGTTATAATTAAATATCAATAATTCAAGGGAGAAAATATACTTACAACATTTATTGTCTTACAATTATTTTTATTATCGTTGGATCTAAATTTCCTTTGATGTTATTTTATAATCATTGATTTTGATTTTGATCCAACGATAACAAAATTATAAGAGGTTGTAAGATAGAAAGAAATTATAAGTATAACTTATCTCAAAATTTATTTATTATTTATTGATATATAAAAATTAAATAATTAAATTTAATTTCATTCTGTTACTTTAATTATTATTTTTCCAAACATGTGGATGATACACTTTTGGGGTATGATATTGTAACAATCAAATCAATTAGTGTTACTACCAATTAATTTTATCATTTGATCGATTATGTTGATCCAACGGTATATATTTATTTTCATCTTTGTATGGTTATGATTCCATATATTAATACTTTATATTTATTTTCACCTTTATATGATTATGACTTCATTTATTTCCGCTTTTTGTATGGTTATGATTTTTCATATTTAATACGTTATATTTATTTCCACCTTTGTATGATTATTATCTCCCATATTTATTCACATTAAATATGAGATATCGTAACCATAAAAAGATAAAAATAAATATAACTATTGGATTAACATAATTGATCCAACAGTGAAATTAATTGGAAGTAACATTGATAGGAAGCCTATATGGTTATTACAATATCCAACCCTTAGGATAGCTTTTTACAATTCAATTTGGTTAAACACTCCTAGAAAGAAACAACTTTTTTTCCGTACAATAAAGATGATCAACTAATTATAAGCCAATCATTAATTAAAAGTTCTAAAAATAAGAAAATATTTAAAATTAAATCAACCAAATAATAATTTAGAGTTCCAAATCCCAGCCTTAAAAATAGTATTTTTCCACTTAATTGTCAAGCAAATTCTGCAGTGTGATCATGCTGAAAGGAACAGATAGTGACCAACTGGTAGATGATAAAAGCTCTTGGGACACTTGATGCATTGTGGGTCGGTATAAAGGATCTTTACTCAGACATTTAAGGATCATGGTTGCAGCCAATATTAAGAGTGGGACAGCAGGATCAACTGGAGTATCTACCCTTTTATCTAAGAAATCTACAAAGTGTCGATCCAATTCCCCAGACTCTAAACACAAAAGGACCTCATGAGGGTACTTCCCCACCAGAATTTGCAATGCAACAATTCCAAAACTGTAAACGTCACTTTTTTCTGTCACCTTCATTGTAAGTGCAAGCTCTGCAAACAAAATTAAACATGAAAGTGCCAAAAAGTATTAGGGTTTTATTAGTGTTATCTAACATAATGTAAGTGTTGTTTCCAACTCTCACATCAAAAGGGAGAGAGAAAATGGAATGATGAAAGAGAAAGAAAAAATATGTGGACCCCTCTTTAATGTGTGTAGGAAAATGAAGTTATATTATGTTAAATGATAAACATAAAACCCAAAGTATTAAGAGCAATATAAGTATAAATTTTTAAAAGTTGTGATAATGTTCACTTAAGGCTATGTAACAATAAAAATTTTCTAGTTGTCTCATGTTATAAATTGGAGGTAAAGGGTTGTTCTAGCTTAACCAATGTTCTCGAATTTGAGTTCTTGAGGATACAGCTATATTAAAACTTGATAGGGAGAGCTTTGCCATCCATGTGATCCTACCTGACTCGAATCGGACTAATCGAATAATCGATGAATCGATCGATAATATTCAAAGAAATTAATAAATTAATTCTGAGGTAAGTCAAACTAGCAAAAGTAAAAGTTATGGTCAAAGTTTTTGTACAAACCTGGTGCTATATAGCCATATGATCCAGCTGGAGCAGTCCAGTTTGATTCTCCTTCTTTTAGCAACCTTGCTGTCCCAAAGTCAGAGATCTTAGGCACATATTCAGAGTCCAAAAGAATATTGTTTCCTGATATGTCTCTGTGAACAATGCTTGGTGTGCAATCATGGTGCAGATAGGACAATGCATTTGCCACTCCTTTTATAATGTTTAACCTCATATCCCAGGTCAAGATATTTGCCTCCTGTTCGTTCTGCAACACCATTTCTAAAGAGCCTCTTTCCACATACTCATATATGAAAAACATGGACATATCCCTATAACTGAATCCACACATTTTTACAATATTCCTATGTCGAATATTAGTCAATGCTTGAATTTCAGACATGAAGTTCTTTTCCTGGTGTCCAGAGAAGTCTATTTCATCTTGTTGGTGAATACGTTTTATTGCAAAGATGTCACCCGTTGGAAGCACTGCCTTGTAGACACTGCCTTGTCCTCCTATCCCTATGCAGTGTTTGTCACTGAAATTATCAGTTGCAGCACGTATGTCCTTAAACTCAATTCTACTCCTATAATTCCATATGGAGAATGAGTTCTTTCCGTTTGAACTTTTTTCCTTTTCATGTTGATCAACTCTTTGATAACGCTTGAAGATGAAGATTCCAAAGGAAACCAGTAGAATGAATAAAGCAGCAACTGGAATGACTACAGCAATTATCAGCTTATGTTTATTACCTTTATTGCTTTTCTCTCCACCACATGGACTCAGATTTGCATTGCCATGAGGACCAGCACACAAACCAGCATTATTCACCAGTGCTTCTGCTGGAGCATTATGAAAAGCTTCAAGGTTTGGAATGCGACCTTCAAGTTTGTTGTAGGATATATCAACTGACTGAAGGCTGATAAGTCCTTCAAGACCAGAAGGTATTCCCCCAGAAAGCTGGTTATGAGAAAGATTCAAAACCTCCAGGGATATCAAATTTCCCAGCTGTGTGATTATCTTTCCACTCAGTGAGTTATGGCTGAGATCTAAAAGAAGCTGCAAATAAACCAAATTCCCAAGCTCATACGGCATATTCCCATCTAACTTGTTCATGCTCAGTTTCAAGGATATAAGTTTCCTGCAGTTTCCTAGTTGGCTTGGAATTGTACCACTAAGATTGTTTGCTGATAAATCCAGATACCTCAACTCTGAAAGTTCTCCTATCTGTGTTGGTATCTGACCTGAGAGATCATTGTTGCTCAAATTTAGATTGAGTAGCAAGGAAGATGAGCTAAAAAGCTCCACTGGGATATTTCCTGTGAGATTGTTGTCAGATAGGTCAAGGTTTTGCAAACTTGGCAATTTCCCAAGCTCAGGAGGGATGTTCCCTTGTACCTTATTGGCAGATATGCTGAAACTTGATAGACTTTTGCACTCTCCCCAGTTACTTGATAACAAACCAGAGAGCTGATTATGTCCTAAATCAATGAAGTCCAGATTTGGGTATGTACCAAATGCATTGGTAATATCTCCACTGAGAAGATTGTTTCCAAGCAAGACTCTGATTAGTCCACTGCAGTTTTTCAGACTTTCTGGGATTGGACCCAATAGATTATTCATATTGGCTGCCAAATAGATAAGATTCCCTCCCTTGCATATTCCTGAAGGGAGGTTTCCAGAAAAACTATTGTTGGTAAAGCTCACATTCGTTAGAAAGGTAGGTCCAAAATCTTCATGAATACTTCCTGTGAAATTGTTGGAGTGAAGATAAAGGATATTGATGTTTTTCAAACTAATTATTGATGAGGGTAAAGGTCCTGCAAGCTTGTTCTCACTTAAGTCCAGCTCTTGTAAGCTTTCCAAAGTGCCTATTTGAGGAGGAAGGGCTCCACTTAGTTGGTTTGAGTCCAGATATAACCTGCGGAGCTTATATAACTTTCCAAAGGTTGATGGGATGGAACCACTGAAATAGTTGTTGGACAGTTGAAGATCTTGTATGCTTGATAAGTTTCCAATTTCAGGAGGTACTGGTCCAGAAAACTGGTTGTTATATAGGAATAGGAGAGTTAGATTGTGAAGTGAACCAATCTCTGGGGGAAGTCTTCCTGAAAGGTGATTCAAATGGAGTTGTAAAGAAGTGAGTTCTGGCCAACTGGAAACAAGAGATGGATGAAGTTCTCCGGATAAATTGTTATCAGAGATTCCCAAATCTTTGATCCTTGTTAATGAAGCCATGGAAAGAGGCAAGGGACCTGTCAGGCTATTTCCTGACATATCAACAATGGTAAGGTTGGTGCAGAAGCCTATCTCTTCAGGTATGCTGGAATTCAGCCCTGAATTGTGAAGATTCAAATGCTGAAGCATACGAAGATTTCCAATTGATGATGGTATTGGACCTTGGAAGACATTTTGATGCAATTCAAGCACCTCAAGGTATGATAAGAGACCAATCTCCTTTGGTATAGTACCATTCAGCTTGTTCATTCCAAGACTTAGGTGTTTGAGGTTTGAAAGGTTCTTAATTTCTGATGGAATTAGCCCCTCCAAGCTGTTATTTGTCAAGACTAGGATTGTGAGGTTCCTAGCACTGGCCAGTAATTGAATTGGAATCTTCCCAGTAATGGTGTTGAGTGATAGATCAAGAGAAACCAACTTTGGACATTTAGAAACAAATGGGGGAACCTCTGTGAGATAGTTATAGGTGAGATTGAGTTCTATTATGGATACCATGCCCTTAAACTTAGCAGGGTCAGGATTCTCTAAATAATTCCCCCCTAGATCAAGAAGCCATAGTTTCTGCAGGTTACTAAGTTGAGTTGGTATTTGGTTTAAGAGTGAGTTGTTAGAGAGACGAAGAACTTGTAACTCTATGAGGTTTCCCATTTCTTGGGGGATTGGATAAGTGAAATTGTTGCTACCCAAATCAAGTATTTTCATCTTTGTTGCATTTCCAATTCCAGCTGGTATCTCTCCAACCAGGTTATTCAAACTGAGATTGAAAGTAGTGAGATTGGGAAAAGCAGAAAAATCAAACCTGTTAAGGGTACCATCTAGGCCTGCATTGGGAAACATTATCTCAACAACACTGCCTTCTTTATCACATGTAATGCCAGTCCACTTGCATGGACTACTGCTGTTGTTTGTAAGAATCCATGAAGGTGGCAAGGGAGAGTTCAAACTTTTCATCCAGGTAATCAGAGACTCAGCTTCTTTCTGTGCTGAAATCTCTGCAAGTATACAAGACAGAACCAGGGAGAAAATTGTCAGCTGAAAAGTTATCTTCATGGTGGCAAATTTGGTAGTACTATTGGGTCATTGGGTGAATAGATATCAACATTTGGAGAAACAGCTAATAATACATTATTTATATGGATGTTTGTGCTTGCTAGTTGAGGTGCCTTTCTTGACTATGGCACCTCCTTTCCTTTGCATACTTGTTGAGTTAAATATCATAAAAATTATATTTTGGGGAGAATTATAATATGATCCCAGCATCATATGCTAATATTATACTAAGTGTCCGTTTGGATGAATTTTTTTCTTCAAAAATTACTTTTTTTATTAAAAAAAAACACTTCTCATTATAAGTTCGTTTAGATGTCTGTTTTTTAAAAAATAGAAGTCATAAAAAAAAAATTAAAAATCTGCTTTTTTAAAAAGCTAAAAATTTTAGTTTTTAAAAAAAGGGGAAATTTAAAGTTAAATATTTTTTTCAAAAATTAAATATTTTTTTCAAAAATTAAATATTTTTATAAAAATATAAATAACTTTAACTTTTATAAATGCACTTCTAAACTAAGAAAGAGATAAAAACTATTTTAATTTATAAGCACAAAGATTCTTAAGTGAAGTTATTTCAAGTCATTAACTAAGTTGTCGGTGTCAATTATATGTTATCTGTTTTGTTCAATTATATTTTATGACAACCTGAGATGCACAAAGTTTAAATTGTTGTCGTTAAATTGTAATTTATACTGTTACATATATATGTAATTCTTTCTAAATGTAATTTGACAGCAGGACGCTAAATTATGATGTTATTATGTGTTTGTATATATTTATGAAGGTATGCACTGTATTAAACCCATCATGGGATCATCTTTATATGAAGCCGAAAGTGTTGACAACTAGATGAACACGAAATGGTTTGAATTATAGAAAAGTATGTGAGAGGGAAGTTAAAGTCGCAAAACGGTTCACTTTGAAGTTGGAATTTTAGGATTCTTAGCCGCGAAGTCCAAAATAATGCTTAAAAAGTTATGTGCGCTTAAGGGCACTATAGACTAAACATATTATTAATTGATAAACAATTATTGTGGTTGATTATAACTAATTATAAAAATTAATGATGTATTCGACCTAATGCTTACTTTTTTTTTTTTTGGTGAAATACCTAATACTTACTTAAATTGATATGAGAATTTCACATAATGAAGTGGCCGACATCAATAATGGATAATGAAATAAAAAACAGTAGGGTGGGTCCGAAATAATGCTTAAAAAGTTAAGTGCGCTCACTAATTGATAAACAATTATTGTGGTTGATTATAACTAATTATAAAAATTAATGATGTATTCGACCTAATGCTTACTTTTTTTTTTTTTTGGTGAAATACCTAATGCTTACTTAAATTGATATGAGAATTTCACATAATGAAGTGGCCGACATCAATAATGGATAATGAAATAAAAAATAGTAGGGTGGGTTTAAAAAAAAAGGATTCTGTATGGTTTGTTTTTAGGGTAAATTACGATTAGGGGCGTAAATAAGTTGGGTTAGGCCGACCAATGAGTCTATCTGGTATATTTGTCTATTAAAGGCTTTATTTGTAGGCCAAGTCCGGCCTATTTTAAAAACATAAGAAAGCCTGACATGGCCTACAGGCCTTGTAGGCCTCCCACTGCACTATAGATACTAAGCAAAGAAAATAATTGTATAGAGCAAAGAAAGTTTCATTCATGCATGCATTAGTACTTCTCGAAAGAAAAGAATGACAAACTAGAAAGAGTCAACTTAATACCCCAGACGAAGTTGAGAGTGAGAAGCGGCGGTGCACATAAAAATTAGAGTTGGTATTGGTACTTTGTCAGATAAAATAAATATTATTTTATTATTTTATTTTAATAAATTAAATAGGCCAGCCTACAAGCTTTAGGCCAGACTTGACAAAATTGGCTTATGCCCTATTTGTTAAAAAAAATTTCTTATAAAACTAAGCCTACTCTATTTTCTCTTAAAGGTCGTGCTAGATCAGACTCAATGTAGCCAGGCTATAAACTGGGCCTCCCCCATTTACCCCCATAATTACAATTTAGCACCCTGTACTTAAACCATTTTTTCAAAAAGTCACCTTATTCTTTCAAGGGTTTAAACTATCTTATCTGAATGAGACATTAAAAGTCGTGCCATTGCTTTTTTTTTTTTAATAACGGGACCCACAATTAAATAAAATAGTTGTTTTTCAATTTCTTGTCACCTTCGTTTTGATCTTTCGACAGTTCAGCAATGGAAGAGCCTGGTAGTGGTAGCTTATACTGACGATTTATTCTTTCGATGGTTTCAATTTCTTGCGACTTTCGTTGGGTTGGGTTTCATGACGGTGCAAACTGCAAACAGTGGCGTTCCTCACATTTTGGGAGCTTACCCGTTATGTGATGAAGCCCATATGCTTCTATTTGACCTCTATGTGTAAGCCACTATAAAGCCATCAGGCTCTTCCACCACTTCACTATCGAAACAACCAAACCAAAGTGACAAAAAATTGAAAGACAATTTTTTTTTTATTTTTTTTTTTGTAGAATTACGAAATATTTTTGTTGAACCATGCTGAGATTTTAACAGAATCAGAATTCTCATTAACATATATGTTTAATTGTTTTAATCACATAATTTAATTAAAAGTATAAGGTTGCTTTTTAAAGTAGGGCCTAAATATAGGGTAGTATGATTTTTGTTAGGATAAAGGTTATCTTTATGACCTTTTTTCATTTATAATCAAATCTTAATCTTTATAACTAATTATTGTGGTTAATTATTGTGGTTAATTATAACTAATTATAAAAATCAATGATGTATTCCACCTAATGCTTACTTAAATTGATATGAAATTTCACATAATGAAGTGGCCGACATCAATAATGGGATAATGAGGGTGTTTGGGTCAAGTGAAAATTTTTGTTCACTTGCTTATCAAAAAAAAAAAAAAATTAGTTCACTGCGGAAATATAATTACCAGGGATATTAGATAGGAAAGTTAAAAAAAAAAAAGTTTTTTGGTTGGGCCATATCTTATCGGGCAAATTGATTAAAGTTTTTGAAACTTATGTTTGGTTGAGAATAAAATATTGATGAATAAATGGTATAAAATTACAAATATAACCCCATAAAAAGTAAAATCTTGACACTTTATATGAGGGTATTTAAGTCTACTAGTAAGTTACTCTTGCGCCATTTAGCTAGCTAAATGTAAAATACCATCCTCAAGTTGTCTTTCTAAATAATAACTTTGTCTTGTTTTCTATGAACAAATAAGGAATGCTATGCAAATACAACATCTAGAGAAATTTTATAAAACCATCTACCAAACATTGTTTTCTTACTTTACCAATTTGATTTACATAGAAAATTTTTAAAAAATCTTCAACCAAACAGCAACTTAAAAGACAGTAGGGTGGATTTTAAAAAAAGGATTTTGTATGGTTTGTTTTAAGGGTAAATTATAATTTAGCACCCTATACTTAAATCGTTTTTCAAAAATTCACCCTATTCTTTCAATGAACCTCCTTAAACTATGCCATTAAAACAATTAAATATATCCGTTGTCAAGAAATCTGATTCCGTTAGAATCTTAATGTGGTTCAACAAAAATATTTCATTCTTCTTCTGCAAAAATAAAATAGTTGTTTTTCAATTTCTTGTGACTTTCATTGGGTTGGGTTTCATGACGGTGCAAACTGCAAACAGTGGCGTTCCTCACATTTTGGGAGCTTACCTATTATGTGATGAAGCCCATATGCTTCTATTTGACCTCTACGTGTAAGCCACTATAAAACCATCAGATCAGGCTCTTCACCACGAAAGAACAAAACGAAAGTGACAAAAAATTTGAAAGACAACTTTTTTTTTTTTTTTTTGTAGAATTACGAAGTATTTTTGTTGAACCATGCTGAGATTTTAACAGAATCAGATTTCTCATTAACAGATATGTTTAATTGTTTAAATCACATAATTTAATTAAAAGTATAAGGTTGCTTTTAAAAGTAGGGCCTAAATATAGGGTAGTATGATTTTTGTTAGGATAAAGGTTATATTTATGACCTCTTTTAGCTTATAATCAAATCTTAATCTTTATAATCTATTGAGTCATAATTATTAATTTCTAATAAATTATAACCGTTATATGGGTGAAAATTAACGGTTAAAATTTAGTTACAAGAGGTTGTAAGCAATGTAGTCAAAATTGAGTTTCTACGTAAAAAACAGAAGGGGAGGTAGAATTCTAATTGCATCTAAAAAACATAAAGTTTTTACTACTTAAGGTTAAGATACAAAATTATATATATGCATGTACAAAAAATATTCACATAAATCTCTACTCAAATTTAATAGATAACTTCATGTTTAAAAGATATAAACCACATAACTATATAAGACATAAGTCCAAAAACATTAAAAAAGAAAATTGAATTTAAAAAAGTGAAAAATAGGTTTTTAAAAAATTGAGTTTAAGTAAAAACGGTAAAAAACGTAAAAATTTGTGTTTCTATCAATTTTACTTGTTTATACTAAATATTAACACGTTTTTACTTTGTGTTTCTACCATTTCTGCATTTTTACATTTTTATATTAGTTTTTGACGATAATAGTTGTAAGCGAAAAAAAGTTATAAATATTTTTTTTAAGCTAAAGTTATTTTTTGTTTGAATGGAATACATAAAATTATTTGAATGTTTAAAAGTTAAATATAACTTTCTTCTTTTTTTAAAGTTAAAGTAATTTTATTTGAATGTTAAATTGATAAGTATTTTTTATATATAAAATTATCAAAGAGGATATATGATAATAGTGGGGTGAAGTAGTTGGAGTGAGTTTGGAATACAATTAAATTTTCAAAAAATAATTTGATTTTTACTTCTATTTTTTGTTTTCAGAAGCAATGAATCCTCTAAAAAAATATTATTTAAATTATTTAAAAAAATTTAAAAAAATTATTATCTAATCGCATAAAATAACTCAAATTTTTTTTTGTAAGTAAAGCAGCTTTTTTATCCAAAAGCTCAATAAGTCTAACAGCCTTAATATTTCCGTTTGGATGAGTTTTTTTCACTCAAAAGTTTTTTTTTTTTTCAAAGAAAAGCACCTTTATTTTAAAGTGCATTTGGCCTTCTAAAAAAAACATAAGCAATATTTTCACCAAAAAAAAAAAAAACATAAGTCATAAAAAAGTCAAAAATTTACTTTTTTCATAAGTTAAAAATTTTAGCTTCTCAAAAAAAGTAAAAGTCAAAAGCTAATTTTTTTCTCAAATTTTTTTTTTTAAAAAAATCTAAATACTTTTAACTTTTATAAAAAGCACTTTTAAAATAAGTAGGACATAAAAGTAATTTTTTTAAATGCAATCCAAACACACTTACATCATTGTTTACTACGCGAACTGACTCACATACATATTTGGTTGAAATTTCATAGTCAATCTTTACTACTTCTTCTTCACGAATCTCAATATAACTCTGTTCAGTCAATATGTGCCTGAAAAAATAATATAAAACAATTAATGTTTACCATTTCTTCTCCTCCTCCTCTTGTTCTTCTTCTTTTTTAAGTTTATTCAGTGGCGGAGCCATACTCCGACCGGAGCCCGGGACAAAAAATTATATGTATATTTATTTTTCTTAATTTTAGTTAGTTCATATTATAATATATTAAAATTATATTAAATACAAAACACTTGAGCAGGAAGCATAAAAAAATTATAATTTTATTAAATATTTTTAAATTTTATTGAATATATTTTAGGAAAAACTTCAAAAAAAACCCTATTTGTTTTCTTAATTATCACTTACACCCTCACAAAAAATTTGAGTCATTTACATCCTTATTTAGATTTTTTTTATCACTTACCCCTCTAACTTAAAGTTTTTTTTATCATTTACCCCCTAAGTTAGAAAGGTAAATGATAAAAAAACTTTAAGTCAGGGTAAATAATTCAAAATTTTGGAGAGGGAGCAAATGATTATGAAGAAAGTTATAGGGTTTTTTTTTTTTAAGTTTTCCCTATCTTTTAATTTTGTTATATAAATGAAAATGGAACACATAACTTAATACAACCTACCCAAATCTCTTACCAAATATATTTTAATTTTTGATAGGCCAAATTAAAAATTTTAGCCCGGGCCAAATTACAATTTTAGACTGGGCCAAATTATAATATATTATATAATTCTACATAATAAATATAATTTGTTAAAATTTATCCCGGGCCGAGGCCACACCCAGGTGCAACGTGGCTCCGCCACTGGTTCTATTCAGCCTTTTAGCTTTGCGATTTTGTTGATACATGCATTAGCCTTTTATATACTATGTTGTTACCTTTGTTGCTTATGTATTAAGGGAAAAGTGTTTGTCCTTTTAAATAATATAACTTATGTTATTTCATTTTCATAAAGAGGTGGGACCCACATCTTTGTATTTTTTTGTCCACTCTCTCCTCCTTTATCTATCTCTTTCTCTCACTTAAAATGATATAACTTTAAATCCTTCAAAATGATATAATTTTTTCCATATTAAATATAGTTGCTTCGTTAATATTTAACTTTGTTTCCATGAACGTTATTTTATAACATTACTTTCATTAATATATTTTATTTTTAGGAAGTTTTCCTATGATGTTTCAAAGCAGAAACTCAAATCCTTCATTTCGGCTGATGAGTTAGGAAGAATGTAACACAGCAAAATTTAAAGTATTTTATTCAAATTTTAATATTATAATTCAAATATGATTTTTTTAAAATGTTCCAAGACTTATTATTATAAAAATATTTTTGAAAATTTTCCATTTCACTGGTGATAAAATGAGATGTTCCGAACCTAGTTACAATATTCTTCTTCAAAGATCTTATCACAACATTAGCATCATTTGTGGGTAGAGTTACTACCTCTATCTATTTACTCACATAATCTAGAGACATTAAGATGAATTTGTTCTTATAGAAAAATGAAATAGTACCATAAAATCAAGGAAAAATTGTTTGTCCTTTTAAAGGATAAACTTTGTGTTATTTTAGATCCTAACCGTTAATATTTCGTCATGGTTATAATTTATTGTGAATTATTAATTAATTATAATCGTTTGATCCAATAAATTATAATCGTTGATTGACGGAAATCAATAGTTATGATCTAAAATGACACAAAATTATATTCTTTGAAAGGACAAACATTTTACCCTAAAATCAATATCCCAAACATGATTGTGCTCGAAAACTATTTTACATTATATATCCAACACACCCCATAAATATCTTATAATTTAACCTGTAAAAGTAAATCCATTGTCATGTTTGAACCCTTTGTCATGGCTGTAAAAGTAAATCCTTATGAATATGTTAAATTTAACGTATGACTTCAATTTTAGTTACAAGCCCAATTTCCCTAAAATTAGGCTTTGTGGGAAAACCCACAATGTCCTATACTCCTATTCATATTGGTTTTCGTTGTGTTCAACTAAAAGCCCTCAGAAATTAATTATGTTCACCGCGTAATTCAGCCACAAAGTGGGACATTTGCATTTAATGGATTACGGATATTTTTCTTTTTTAGATTGGGGTTTTGCTTTAATTATGGGGGAGAATATTTCTGCAGTTACTGCAGATAAGTTATCTGCATTTATTTACAAAATAACGTCATTTTGGTATTGAAATCTTAAAAAATTATAAATATAAAGACTATTATAATCCTGAAATAAATTAAAATTATAAAAACATCATGATTTCTGCTCCAAAACGACGTCGTATTGGGCTTATTGCAGATTACTTATCTGCAGTAACTGCAGAAAAAACAAACCCTTAATTATAAGGGTAAACATACCCAAAAGTTTTGATTTGTGAGGGCATAAGGAAGCAATATCTCTCTTCTTATATGCAAAATGGACTTTACTCGGTCATCTATATATAAGGGGGACAAAGCTTGAAATTCAAAAGGCTAAATAGTTTATAACTTTATATCACTCAAAGTAATGGAGATATATTTCCATTCTTTCAAATGTGGATCTGTTCATTGTATTAACCGATATTAAGTCCTTCTTTTAAGTAACTTTAACACATTAAGGAGAATCAATTCTTTTAGAGATGGCCCAAAAACTCAACCATGAAAATTAAGTCAATTAGCTTCTTAGCCATTTAGGTCAATCAATAGATTTTTTAAAGAAAAATTACATTAAATAATATGATTATATAAAAGTTAAATAACTAGTAATGTAATTGTGAAAAGTGATTCCTAAATGGTAATCCCGTTGCTTACTGCGTTAGGTAATCAAGAGTCTCACTTGATGACTCGAATTTGAGTTTAGGTTAAAAAGAGTTTCACCATTAAATTCCAACTTGTCGAAAAGAGATTATTCACCAAAACTCATAATATCCTTGTTATATAAAAAAAGTATGAGCATATATATAGGAAAAATATTTCTCAAGCTGCCGGAGATAAATTTATCTCTGGCCACCCTAAAATTACGTCGTTTTAATTATTTATTTCCTTATATTTATTGATTACCTTTAAATGGTTAGGATTCCCTTTTTCTCTATCTTCCTTTATCACCATTGATCCATCTTTGAAGGGTTATGATTTAGTAGCCGGAGATAAAGTTATCTCTAGCAGCTTGAGAAATGATAATCCCTATATATATATATATATATATATATATATATATATATATATATATATATATATATATATATATATATATATATATATATAGGTTTTATGTCTCTCCTTTCATTGGAGAGACTTTTCATTTTTCTATTGATAGAAAAAACGGTAGGGCCTGTTATTTGTAAAAAAATAAATAAAAAATAAACACTTCATGTCACTCCTTTCGCAGTAGAGAATTTTTATTTTCTTGTAACATCTCATATAACTGACTAGGATATAGGATATCACATTAATTCTTAAGTGAAATTCTAACGCCGTAGATATGAAATAAGGCATATGACAAAATATTCTTAATCTTTAATTACACAGAAGTCAAGTTCACTATTACATCATAAATACATCATAATCTATACTATTTATAAACATTTTCTTTCTATTAATTTGCTCCACTAAGCTCCATATACTCTTCAAAGTCTTTAGACATAGTGCTTTATCCTACTCCAAAGCTATATATACTGGTCTGTTTACTCTGGAAAGGTTAGCATAAAAACAAACACATGTGAGATAAATCTCAGTAATATTGGGATTTTCGAACTATAACCAATCCATCCACTTTAGTGGAAAACATCATTCTCACAGAATAAAATTTATAATAAGAAAATAATATCATAAATAATAAATATAAGCCCATCCTTTGTGGATTCTTCATTTAGTCATACCCAAACCTTTGTGGGTTCTACCCAAACTTTGTGGGTTTCTGTATACAAACATATATCGTGTAATCTTTAACTGAAATGACTAATGCTCAATTCTGGAGCGTCCAAACTTTGTGGGTTCTGTATGTGAAAGTTTCTGTATGACGTAGCTCAAGCCATGATAAGGTGTCCCTTACCCTATAACCATTCTAATCCCCTTGTGGGTCAGTCACAACAGAATCATTTAGTAACAGATTACATATTTTGTTACTGTCCATTTGGTACCAAAGGAATCTTTTATTTCTATAATCTTGTTACTCATCATTCTAATAATCAATATTAATAATTTCATCAAATTCACAGAGCCAAATATAGAAAATATAGTAAAAAGTAGAAAGAATTCATAAAATAATTTTGGCAGAATAAAAGCATATTCACAATTTTTAAAGAAATAAATTTAAAATACCAACTTTAAACATAACATAGATAAAAACATGGGAAAAGTATTTCTCCAGTTACCGGAGATAAGGTTATCTCCAGTGAGCTCAAATCGACGTCGTTTTGGGTTATAAGATTAAAAAATTATAATGATAAAGACTAATATAACCCTACAATATATTATAATTAACAAAACACATTGATTTCCGCCCCAAAACGACGTCGTTTTGAGCTCACTGAAGATAACTTTATCTCCGGTGACTAGAGAAAACCTTTACCCTAAAAACATAACCAACAAAGCTTTCTAAAATATCTTAAAATTATCTTTAAAAGTAAAGGAGAGAATGAGTTTCTTACTCCCAATATTACCTCCCATTTTCTTTTTCTTCTTTCTTTCTCTTTCTCTTCTTCTTCTTCTCTCTTTCGTTCTCTCTCTCTCTTTCTCTCCTTCCTATCTACGCAAACTTTGGGGGGGAGGGGGGTTTATATAGTTTTCAAAAATGAAATGAAATCATTACTTTTATAAAAATTTAAGGAATCTAACCATTACCTTTATAAATATCTAAGGAATCTTAATCAATTACGTTTATAAATATCTAAGACAATTTATATTTTATTTATTATTTTTATTATATATATATATATATATATTTCTAAAATATTACATTTTCTCTCTCGTAATTAAAATTTTGTCCTCAAAATTTAATTTGGTACCAAAGAAATTATTTAATTTCTATAAACTTGATCATTCTTATATCTAATATAAGTAAATTCATTAAATTCACAGACCCAAATATAGAAAATAAAGTAAAAGAATAAAAAGAATTCATAAAATAATTTTGACATTAGGAATCTTAGTTTGAAGCTCCAAGATGGATTAACCCGAGAAGGAAGTTCCTAGCGCGCAAACACTGATCTGTCCAAAAGCTATGAAGCCTTGAGAAGTTGAAGAACAAGGGATCACTTTGAGGCAAGAGAAACCAAGTAGTGATTTGCGGAAGAGGGCTTAGGACTCATAAATTTGATGGGTTTGAATCTTACCACATTACTGTAACGACATATTCACAACTTTTAAAGAAATAACTTTAAACATAACATAAATAAAAACATAACCAACATAGCTTTCTAAAATATCTAAAAATTAACTTTAAAAGTAAAAGAGAGAATAAATTTCTTACTCCCAATATTACCACACACATTTGAAACGCAACAAAGATCTCACCGGTAACCTCAACAGAATTTGTACTGCTAAATCGTCGAAAAAATCGACGGGAAGAGTGAAGGAGGGATTCGTCTCCATTTTCTCATGTCATAAATCTTCGAATGAGCAAGAAGGACGCCAAAATGATTTGAGGTGAAAAAGAATAAGTCCGATTTGAGCTAACATTTGAATGTGCAATTTTCAAATTCTACAGAGGCGTTAGACGAAAGTGTACAGTCATCGTTAGGGTCCGGCCCAATGAAAATGATTCTCAATAAAATTAGGGTTTGGTGTTGCTTGCACGTGAAAGGTTATGATATGGCGGAGCTCAAGCTATGATAAGGCATCACTTACCCTCAAACCTTCTAATCCCAAACTTTTGTGGGTCACTTCACATCAGTATCATTAATGTAAAATTTGGGTTTGGTGTTTCTTGCATGTGAAAGGTTATGATATGGCGGAGCTCAAACCATGATAAGGCGTCCCTTACCCTCAAACCTTCTGATCCCAAACTTTTGTGGGTCACTTCACATCAATATCATTAAGGTAAAATTTACACATTCTTTTAATATTCAATTGGTATCAAAAATAAAAACTCAAAATTTGAAAGAATCACGTTAACATGACAAGTTTAACAAAATTAAAAGAAAGATTAAGGTAAAACTATAGATAAAAACATTATTAAAGAAGAGAAGAAATTAAGAAAATATTTTGGCATAACAACAAAATACAACTTTCTAAATATATATATATATATATATATATAAAATAATTAAAGGGTCGGCCCAGTTCAAATACTCACTTCGTGAGTGTCTAGGGAAGGGAATACTCTAGGCAGCCTTTCCCCTGCTTTTTGTAGAGAGACTGATTCGAACACGTGACCTGACACACCACGGCAAGCAAGCTTACCGTTGAGCCAAGCCAGCCCTTCATATATATAAAATAATTGAAAAGAAGAAAATAGAGAGAAGATTTTTCTCTCTCAATATTACCTTTTTATTTATTTCTTCGTCTTTCTTCACAATTCTTCTCCGTATAAAATTTTAACACTGCTTGTGCTAAAATGACAATTAAGGTGCTATTATCATCTATATATATAGATGCTAGGTGTGATGACTAACCCTTTTTCTTTTACGTTTTTTTTCTTCTTTTTTTTACATCATTCTAATTACGTCACCTATTTTACATCATATTTGTTAAGATGTGGCTTTGGAGGGGTGTTCCACGTGGCCCCCTCCTTCTTTCTCACTCTTTTCTTTCTTCCTGTCTCTCTTTCTCTCCTTCCTCTCTACACAAACTTTAGGGGGGTTATATAGTTTTCAAAAATGAAATGTAATCATTACTTTTATAAAAATCTAAGGAATCTAATCATTACATTTATAAATATCTAAGAAATCTTAATCATTACGTTTATAAATATATAAGATTACTTACCAAAAATAAAAATAAAAATAAATAAACATTTATTATTTTTATTATATATATATATATATATATATATATTTCTAAGATATTACATTTCCTCTCTCCTAATTAAAATTTTGTCCTCAAAATTTAATTTCTATAAACTTGATCATTCTCATATCTAATATAAGTAAATTCTTTAGATTCACAGAGCCAAATATAGAAAATAAAGTAAAAGAGTAGAAAGAACTCATAAAATAATTTTGACAGAGTAACGACATATTCACAACTTTTAAAGAAATAACTTTAAAATACCAACTTTTAACATAACATAGATAAAAACATAACCATCATACCTTTCTAAAATATCTAAAAAATAACTTTAAAAGTTAAGGAGAGAATACGTTTCTTACTCCCAATATTACCACACACATTTGAAACGCAACAAAGATTTCACCGGTAACCTCAACAGAATTTGTACTGCTAAATCGTCGGGAAAATCGACGGAAAGAGTGATAGATGGATTTGTCTCTATCTTCTCAGGTCATAAATCTTCGAATGAGTAAGAAGGACGCCAAAATGATTTGATCTGAAAAGAGTAAGAAGTTCGATTTGAGCTAACGTTTGAAAGTGCAGTTTTCAAATTCTACAGAGGCGTTGGACGAAAGTGTACGTTATGGTCCGGCCCAATGAAAATGATTCTCAATAAAATTAGGCTTTGGTGTTTCTTGCATGTGAAAGGTTATGATATGGCGGAGCTCAAGCCATGATAAAGCGTCCCTTACCCTCAAACCTTCTGATCCCAAATTTTTGTGGGTCACTTTACATTAGTATCATTAAGGTAAAATTTACACATTCTTATAATATTCAATTGGTATCAAAAATAAAAATTTGAAATTTTAAAGAATCACGTTAACATGACAAATGTAACAAAATTAAAAGAAAGATTAAGGTAAAACTATAGATAAAAACATTATTAAAGAAGAGAAGAAATTAAGAAAATATTTTGGCATATCAGCAACATACAACTTTCTAAATATATATATATATAAAAAATAATTGAAAAGAAGAAAATAGAGAGAAGATTTTACTCTCTCAATATTACCTTTTTATTTATCTCTTCGTCTTTCTTCTCCGTTCTTCTCCGTATAAAATTTTAACACTGCTTGTGCCAAAATGACAATTGAGGTGCTGTTATCATCTATATATATAGATGCTAAGTGTGATGACTAACCCTTTTTATTTTACGTTTTTCTTTCTTTTTTTCACATCATTCTAATTAACTCACCTATTTTACATCATATTTGTTAAGATGTGGCTTTGGAGGGGTGTTCCACGTCGCCCCCTTTGGGCAGACAAAATTTTAAATATACATATTTCTCAATAATACCACATGCAATTGTAAAATAATTTATCTCATTTGGGCAGATAAATACTTTTAAATCACGTAATCTAATCAATAATTTATTCATGCAATTTCCAAAATTATTATATGTAACAATCCCATTTGTGTAGGTAATTAATATATAATAATTCAAAATAATATATCAATAATAACGCCCAACAACATGAAATACTTCACAACATGTGTTTCCAAAAACATGAAACACTTCACAACATGTGTTTCCAAAAATCATATTGCATTTGTCAATCCAACAACAACAACAAAAATAGCATTTAACATTAAGTATAAGACAAAAAATACTAATTATGCTTCAGTGGGAGAAAATTATATATAATTATCCAAAATTTATCCTTTTTGGGCAGATAAATTATATATCTCCATAATTCCAACATAAAGGCACCTCATGTAATTTTCAAAAAATTATCATACAAGAATTTTTATTATATTTGCATGATGAATTACAACTAATGTCACACTATTTTTGTGATCCAAAGACTTTGAATATATAACGAAAATGATTAAGGGTGCTGAGGTCAATCCCTAATTAAATGAAATTATATGTATCACTTGACATTAATTTTCAAACCCAAATTATTGCTTCAAATCATAGGCAATAATACCAATTTCTACCACAAAAACAGCATTTAAGAAAATAAAACGGAAGTTAAGGGCATGGCTTTAATACTTTAAGCTCCCATATATAAAACATTAGCAATTAATGTGAGTGGCATAAGTATATGAAGACAATAATAGTGTAACAGTAATACACTCAATAAAGTCATGGAAATCGAAAATCCAGTCAAAGTATTAAACATGGAATTTCATGACTTAAACAGTATACTTATATCTTTTTTTTTTAAGATATAGAGATACAATCAAAAGTTTCAACCCACATTGAAAAGAGAAGCCCAATCCAATGAAAAATAAGAATCCACTCATTTCACAAAACAAAGTGTTTCAACTGAAATCCAAATGTGAAACTGTAACTGAAAGTGTAAATGGATTTCAAAAATCTCTAAATAGTAATACGCAAATTTGAATACACCACAATTCAAGCTAACAATCCAAAATATTTCAGAAATGGAAATCAGTTAAAATAAAATAATTCACATTAGCATTGAATAAAATAATTTACCAGGATTCAAAAAATACACCATTCTGAAAGTATATTCCACAAAAGATACACAATCGAAAAATGTCCTCAAAAGTTCAAAGTTTGTGAATTGTGAGACTTACCCATGTAAAACTATTTCACATAAGTGACAAAAATAATTCCATACACACGTGCAATGAATATAAAATTAAAAAAAAAAAGATACTTTTTCAAGTGGCTGGTTTTAATTGGGGGTTAGGTTAACTCCAAAAAAATCACGCAATATTCAAGTGGCTGGTTTTAATTGAGGGGAAGGGATGATGCGGATGCTTATTCATCTTTACGCATAATAGATATGTCAAAACCATATAATTTCTTATATTTCATACATAGAATGACCTTAACATGCTTGCCACGTAATCATTAATCACCGTTTAGCTAGCTAGGGTTTTATGTTCTTGGGGATTCATAATTTATACCACTCCGATAAAAATCCAATTAAATTAGGTTCTAGTTTCAACTTTAAGCAATGAGTATTAAAAAATAGTTTCAATTTTTCATCTTATCATCATTGCGTTCGGAGTCAATACATAGTTAATCAATTATTTGCCAACAAAATTTAGCCACAAATCACTAATATTAGCACTACGAGATGTCTCATGATGAATCAAATCCTCCTGGGTTTGATAGAACCCACAGGTTTTATTCTACTGAAAAAATAATGATCCGTTTGATTTTAGACATAAGTTGGGTTGTGATTTTGTCATGTGTTTATATAAGAAAATGAGGAATTCTATAGAATAATGGGTTTTATGTTTATTATATTGTAGGAAAAGTGATTGTGTAATGTTATAGAGATTCGTTTTGCGTGCCATATATTTTTTTTAAATGTGTGGGCCCCATAAAATGTTGTGTGTAGGAAAGTTTATTGTGTTATGTTATAGGATAAAATGAAAACCCTAGAATAATATATGGAAATTCGATGTGTATCTTTTTACAACAGCAATACAAATTTAAAAATCTGAAAAAGCAGCATAGAGAGATTTGAACTATGCGATGTAAATGGAAAACATAAATGTGTTAGATTCAAACAAAAGACTCACTGTTCATATAAAACTAGCCTTGGGTATAATAACATGTATACCTTTTATTTTAAAAATGATACTTTATTTTTTTTAAATAATGAAGAGTTAGTTAATAAATTGAGAGTGAAGTTGAATACGTGCATATTTCAATTCTTGATAAATGTAAATATTCAATTAATATATTGTACGTTTATTCATCTCAACTCAATAATATTATACCAATTTATCACTTAATAATTTGTCAAGTTCTGATTGGTCGAAAAGGTTAGATTAACTAACCCCCAATGGTAACTCAGTTGGCAACTGAGCTTCCAAGGGTTTGCTTGAGTCAGGTGTTCAAACACTGCCTCAAGCAAATTCTTGGAAAATCTTTAGGGGACAGAGGAGGAAAGTGTCTCCTTCTCGGTTGGGGGATTAGTCTAATCCTTCCTCCGGTAACGAAGCTCAATGCATCCGCTATTCCAATGAGGGGCTAGCCTACAGGGCTGTACCCCGAAGGCAAGGTGACTAGAGGAGGTTGAATGGGGATACCTCCGGGTTATAAAAAAAAAAAAAGTTAGATTAACTGAAATAAAAGATCGAAAATAAGCCATGTTAAATCTAACTTATGAACACTCGTGCATTAAGTTCATTGCATCCATCTTTTTATATATGTTTTTTAACTTTTTTTTTAGTTGGTATATGATATATATGATATTTATAAAAGTAGATGAAAACTTATGCAGTATTACTTAATATTCATAAAAAAAAAATCTTTTTGTTGTTACGAATGTTTCAATATTATAAGTTTTTTTTATATGTACTATTACAATGTTTTGTTGTTAATTATTTATCGAAAATGTTTTCTTTTAGCATACTGAAAATGTTGGTTATTTATTTAGAAGGTGCTACCTGTAACACCTGATGCCATTCAGAGCCTATTTGTTATATTTTATTTTGGGGATTGTTTTTGTCATGTTGTAGGAAAATAATACCCCTTTCCTACACACACAAACATAGAGAGGAGAGAGAAAAGAGTGGTGAGAGAAAATAAAAAAGTGGGACCCATGTACTTTTATGTGTCCGTAGGAAAGTGGGCAATTTTCCTACAACATGATAGATGTTTTTCCCTTTTATTTTTAAGTTATATTTAAGTTAAAAGTTGTTTGTTTGATTATATAAAACTATTTTGAGGGATTTGAAGGAGGAAAAATAATATGAGAACTCAAAAAGGATGACATACATATTAAAAAAAGTTCTTCACATGAGTTTTTAGCTTTCTTCTTTTTTATTTTTAATGTATAAAAAATTTCTTTTTTATGATAACAACTTTTGTAAAATTATATTTTAGTAAACTTATGCTACAGGGAGGAGAGCTATAGGGAGAAGAGAAACTGAAAATAAGGGTCTGTTTGATTGTGTTCTGGTTTTTTTTTTTCTTAAAACTATTTTGTAAAATAGGTACGGAAACAGTTATTTTCTGTGTTTTTTTTTCTTTTTGAAAGTTAAAAACCAAAACAGAAAATAAAAACAACTCAGACATGTTCTCTAAATTTGATTCTAAAAACATAAAAACAGTTATAATTTTCAAAACATTTTTTACAAAACAGATCTTATCAAACGAGTTTTTTTGTTCTAAAAACTAAAAAATATAACACATATCAATCAAAGCCTTATATCTCAATCATGTACTTACCATTAATTACTTTAGAATAATAGTCATTTAATTGTAGGAGGCCATATCAAAGTTTCTCTTTGATTTTTCCAGTATTGAAACTTCAAATATTTGCCTCTCTTGGTGATCAAGTTCCGCCGTTGAACATGCAAGGATATTTAAGGCGGACAAAGACATTTTGAAGTTTTGATTTTTTATTCTACACTTCTTTTTTCAAATAGGACTTTTGAAATAGGAAAATTTGAAAAACACCATTAGCAATAAATTTTTGATTTTTTATTCTAGGCTTCTTTTTGCAAATAGGACTTTTGAAATATGAAAATTTGAAAAACACCATTAGCAATAAATCTTTAATAAATTTCTTTTCGAGAAAAAGACTTTTACTAAAAATATAGGTGTTGAACAGGAGCGATATTTCTGTGGTCCCGGTACATAAAGGATTTGGTGGGGCGGAAGTGAGAGTAAGAGAAAAAAAATTGAGGAGAGAGAAAAAATTGATGAGAGAGAAAAAAAATTATATAAATGTCAATTTTTGAATGGAAGGATCACGGTGATCCTGAAGCATGTTAAAAATTGCGTTGAATAAGCCGTCATAATTTGACCCAAATGTAAAAGAATAGTTCCTAAAACGCTAACACTGACTAACATTAACCTTTAAAAAAAAGACTCTGACCCTAAATTAATTTTTTCTTCACGTAATATGTTTACCAACCTCACAACAAGAAAAAAAATTATTGCGATAACAAAAAATAAATAAAATAAAGTCTCTAATGCTAATAAAAAAAGTCCTAACTACCCATTCATCAAAAAAAAAGTCCTAACTTGCTTATAAATAACGATTAAAAACAAAAGCAAACCTTGGCTATCAACGTCACCTTGACTGTTATACATTCACAAAACTCAATTTTAAAAATGTAGTCAAAAAAAATAAAATAAAAAAGGTTTCTCATAAATCTAACTATACGGACATGGCCTGAACTTGGAGTTGGACCAAATAAATTGTCACTAATATAGAATTTTAGTTAGATCCAAACCGACGGTAACATTCAGAGGCCTAATTGCACGTGCAGCAAATAAAACTATTTTTTTTAGAGTGAACATGTAAAAGGTGAATGTATTATTAATAATTTGGGTCGTGGGTAACTTTTTTTAATGTGAAAATAACACACCGCTCGTTAAGATAACACTAACGATAAAGTCAAAAAAACAATGGAACTGCTGCTAAGACTATCCAGCTTGCATTTCATTGGTAAAAAAATAAAGGAATACAATTATAATCACATCACAAACACATAATAGTTACTATGGTATGTACCGGAGCATAATACTTTGACATGCTTTTTTAAGAAAAAAAAAAAAAATTATTATAATTATGTATTTTTCATAATAGGTTTTCATTTCCTCCTTTAACATAACACAACAAACTTTTCTACACACAACATTTTGTGGGGCCCACACATTTTAAAACAAAAAAAAAGAAAAATATATGACACACAAAACGAATCTCTATAACATTACACAATCACTTTTCCTACAACATAATAAACATAAAATCCTTTCATAATACATAGTTTGTAATCTCATTTTGAACTACCGTCATAACTGTGTTCTTTGACCTAGGTTTGGCAAAAATGAGACAATCCATCGGGTTGGCTCGTAACCCGGCTAAAATGAGCCGGGTTGAGTCAGGAAAAAATGAGTTAGTAACTCGAGTCAGTCCGACTCGTTTCGCCTCAAAAAAATTGAGCCAATTGTAACAGCCCCAAACCCTGTAGCAGATATTGTCCGCTTTGTGCCGGCAACCCTCGGGCCCTCGAGTATAATAACCCTCACATGTAGTGTTGGATTTAATTATGAAGTAATGGTTTTAATCATGAAATTGAGGAAAAATTATAAGGAAAGTAAAAGAAAAAGAAATAAAGTCACCTTGGGTGAAAAATGAGTTAAAATGACAGTTAAGTTGTAGAAATGCGGGTAAATAAAGTTACCCGAAAGTAAAAAGTAAAATGGTAAATATTACCATAAAAATATTCTGGACTAGTATGCAAAGTTAGAATGAGAGTTAAGTGAGCGAGATAGATAAACTTATACCCAGTTAATTGTTAAAGCCACTTAAAGCCCCAAAGTGCTTCATTTTTCCTTCATTCTTCCCTTTCTTCTCGCGCGACTCTCTGTGGAGAAAGGGAGTTCTTTTATTTTCTTTTTCTTTTCTTTTCTTCTTCCATATAATCCCAAGCAAATCCTTAAGGAAATCAAATAAATCACTCTCATTCCTTCTCTCCATCTTGTTCTCCTTCTTCCTCTTCATCCATTCAACTTGGTAGCTACATTTGGATGAGAAAGAAACATATCTTGAAGGACCCATGGCTGCCATTTTCGGATTTAAGGCTTGAGGAAGGGTTGTGACCTTGTTGGAAGCTTGGGTTGTCTTTCTTTTAGTGATTTAAAGCTTCTAAGGTAAATGCCCTAACTCCCCTCTTGTGTTTTTGTAAAAAAATGCATGATATAGGGTTGTATAAATTGGGATTAAATGGTATGAGTAGTTGAAGGGTGATTTGTAGGTGAGTGTCTTTGTTAAATATGCTTGGTATTGGTTCCCGAAAAAAGAAAAATTATGAAATGGCCGTTTAGGACACTTTGATAAATTGGACTAAAAATCAAGTATAGATTTCTTGTATGTGTAGTCTTGGAAATTTAACGTGGTAGACTGGTATATAGGAATACTGATTGTATTCACATCTTGGAACTAGGTTGTGACTTTGTAAAAGATCGTGACTCCGTGGACACAAAAATTATTGGAGGACATTGCTTGCCAGGTAAGCTTTTGGTCCTTGGGGTTAATCCCCCATTTGTTCCACCAGACTCCGAGGGAGGATGGTACTTTTATATGGTATGTGGATATGACTTGCTATATGTTGCATGTATATGTATGTATGTTTGTGTGCCACACAAGACAGTGTTTCCTTGTGTGAGGCATAAGACGGTGTTTCCTTATGCATAGTATGAGACGGTGTTTCCTCATACGGTATGTTGCAAGACGGTGTTTCCTTGCGTAATACATACTTGTTATATTCTCTGGCCAGTAGGATTATATTATTGCACACTGCATTGTCATACATATTCTGATGCATGCATGGATTTTTATAATGTGTTTATACCAGAAGTGAGCTTAGGGGTGGAGGAGCCCTCCAAGGGTCCCTAGCTTACTGAGGTAATTATATTATCTCACCCCGTGTTATGGGGATCACCATTTCAGGTACAGGAGCTGATGGTGCCGAGGCATCGCGTGGCAAAAGGCCAGATGAGAGATATTACTTGACCTGATTGTCAGGGTCTTGTGGATACTTAGATTTGTACCTGACATACCATATTTTGAGTTGTACATGCCATGTATTTTTGAGAGCATAGGAGATGTCTATGTCATGTCGATAGTTTGTATATGCTGTTAGTTATGCATGCTCAGGTCTATGTTACTTATTTAATTGCATCTCTTTTGTTTATTTGATGTAATTATATAAGTAACATCATGAACATTATTTTGAGACAGTGTGATATTGAGATAGCCTATGCCATGGATGGCTAGGTAATATGGTATATGTCTGGATTATATTAAACTATCAATCAGGTGGAAATTATAATAGTGGGAATTATCCCCAGTAGTCCAAAATACAGAGGAAATGCTGTCCGTTTTATTTTGACCATGGAAGTAAAAAGGTTTGCAATACATAAGGAAAAAGATAAAATTTATTTAGTTAGCTTCCGCATTAATTATGTTGAGCATGCTGCGCTTACTATCATATGAATGTTAATTAACCGGCTGCAGACGGGGCGTTACATTTTATGGTATCAGAGCAGTTTTGAAAAGGGAATTCCTTGATGTATTGCAATAACTGTGTTGTTATGAGTGTCTTTTAGGATTTTCTGTGATAATGCATGTGTAACCACTTAGTGTGGGCCTGATCAACTCATTCCTTTGTGTAACATGTGCAGAGTCATGGTTCTTCCTAGGAGGCCTCCGGCAGCAGATGACAATCAGACAGATCCTACATTAGCTACTTTGTTAAGATCTCGGAGTACTGTTGGGGCAACTTCCAGTCAGCCTGATCCTATAGCTATTGCTTTGGCTGGTGTTCAGCAGGAGCTGGCTACTAGTAGGCAGGCTAATGAAACTCTTATGAAAACAAATCAAGATATAATTGCTGCCAATCAAAATATGATAAACCTGATGATGGCTGAGTTGAGAGCCATGAGAGATGGTAGAGCAGGGAATCAGCCCCCACCACCTCCACCGCCACCTCCTCCACCACATACTCCCATTCCATCTCCGCATACTCTCCATGAAGAGCACGGGGATGGAGAGGGTGAGGCTAGTCATCATGGTGATGCTACTATTCATACTGGACAGCAATCTGTTCACACGGTTGCAATGGATGATGTTGAGGCTAGAGAGAGACGATTAAATGCTTTCAGGAAGCATCAGCCGCCTACTTTTGAGGGTGGTTATGACCCTATTGTTGCTGCTACATGGTTGCAGGATCTAGAGAGGATTTTTAGGGTGATGGAATGTCCGGATAATCAGAGACTATTGTATGCTACTTATATGCTGAAAGGTGATGCTAGTGATTGGTGGCTAAACACTTCTCGCCCATTGGAACTGCAGGGTCACGCTATTACATGGCCTTTGTTTGAAAGACACTTTCTTGATAAGTACTTTCCCCGAGATGCTAGAGAAAGGAAGGAAGGTGAATATAATGATCTTGTGCAGGGTGAAATGTCTGTTGATGAATATCTGGCCAAATTCAATCAGTTGGCTAAGTATGCTCACTTCAGGAGAGCTATGCCAGATTCAGAATCTTTAGCTGCAAAATTTCAAAGAGGGTTAAATGATAGAATTGCAGAAAGTCTTGCAGGTTGTGGTTCTAGAGATTTTCCCACCTTAATTAATCAATGCAGGGCTGTTGAGGATATTCACAGGAGGCGAAATAACAGAAATTCTAAAGAGTCTGATTCCAAGAAGTCCAGTGGTTCAAATTACTGGAAGAACAAGAAATCTGATGATAAAAATAAGAATTTGCAGGTGAAACAGTCAGGTAATAAATTCAAGAAAACTGGTTCTTCTGAGAGACCACCGATCCCTAAGTGTATTGGTTGTGGTAAGGAGCATAGAGGACCTTGTGCCACGGGACAGGTGATTTGTTATAAATGTGGCAAGACTGGCCACTACTCCAGAGAATGTCCTCAGAGAGATGTCAGGGTTGCACCTCTTCAGATGGTTCCTACTCCAGTTGTCCCTGAGTCTCAGACTGTGGGACGGGTTTATGCTATCACTCAGCAGCAGGCGGATAAAGCGCCTAATTTGGTAAAAGGTACGATCTATATTAATGGTTTTGATATAGATGTGTTATTTGATACAGGGGCTACTCATTCTTGCATATCTGATTTTATGGCTGTGGGCTTGAATTTGCCAATGTATGAAATTTCTCCTCCTATGAAAGTAACTACAGCTACGGGAGAAAAATGTAGTACTTCTGATATATGCAAGGATGTTGAATTTAAGTATGAGGGCCGAGACTATGTAATTGACTTTATCTGTCTACCCATGGTTAGTCTTCAAGTCATCTTAGGTATGGACTGGCTTTCTAAAAATTGTGCAGTGATTGACTGTTGTGGTAAGAAACTAGTGATGTTATCTGAGGAGTCTGCTACTAGTTCCTCTCCTTGTATATCAATACATCAAGCTAGACGGGCCTTGGTGGAGGGAGCATTAGGCTATATATGGTTGGGAAGATTAGTGAGCAGTAGTACTCAGGATAAGATTGCTGATATCCCAATCGTAAATGAATTTATGGATGTATTTCCGGATGAGATTCCAAATCTTCCACCAGAGAGAGAAATAGAGTTCTCTATTGAATTGTTGCCTGGTGTGGGGCCCATTTCTATGGCTCCATATCGGATGTCTCCTCTGGAATTGGTTGAATTGAAGAAACAGATTGAGGACTTGTTGGCTAAACAGTTCATCCGACCTAGTGTGTCCCCGTGGGGAGCACCAGTATTATTTGTCAAGAAGAAGGATGGAACCATGAGACTTGTGACCGACTACAGGCAATTAAATAAAGTGACTGTAAAGAACAAGTATCCTCTCCCTCGCATAGATGATTTGCTTGATCAGTTGAGGGGTGCTTGTGTCTTCTCAAAAATTGATTTGAGGTCAGGTTATCATCAGATCCGAGTTAAGTCGGATGATATTCCGAAGACTGCATTCAGGTCTAGATACGGACATTATGAGTACCAAGTAATTCCTTTTGGTCTCACTAATGCTCCGGCAGTGTTTATGGACTATATGAACCGTTTGTTCAAGCCATATCTGGATCAGTTTGTAGTTGTGTTCATAGATGATATTTTGATCTATTCTAAGAATAATAATGAGCATGCAGACCACCTCAGGATTGTTCTACAAGTACTAAAGGATAATCAATTGTATGCCAAGTTTTCCAAGTGTGAATTCTGGTTGTCAAAGGTTCAGTTTTTGGGTCATGTCATATCTGCTGATGGTGTGGCAGTGGACCCTAGTAAAATAGAGGCCGTGATGGATTGGGAAAGACCTAAGACTGTTTCTGAAGTCCGAAGTTTTCTGGGACTAGCCGGTTATTACCGAAGATTTATTGAGGGGTTTTCTACAATGGTTTTACCATTGACCCGCTTGACTAGAAAGGAGATCCCATTCGTGTGGACTCAGGAGTGCGAAAATTGTTTTCATACACTAAAAGAAAAGTTGACGACTGCTCCAATATTGACCCTTCCCGATCCTGAGCGTACTTTCGAGGTCTATTGTGATGCCTCAGGCAAAGGTTTGGGATGTGTCCTGATGCAGGATAGGAGAGTTGTTGCATATGCTTCTAGGCAGTTGAAATCGCATGAGGAGAATTACCCTACGCATGATTTAGAGCTAGCAGCCATAGTGTTTGCCCTGAAAATATGGCGACACTTTCTATATGGTGCTAATTTCTTAGTGTATAGCGATCACAAAAGTCTGAAGTATCTGTTTGACCAGAAAGAGTTGAACATGAGGCAAAGGAGATGGATGGAGTTCCTAAAGGACTATGAATTTGAACTAAAATATCATCCGGGTAAGGCTAATGTTGTAGCTGATGCCTTGAGCAGGAAATCTGCTGTGATTGCAAATCTGATGATTGAAGAATGTCAGTTGATTGAAAACTTCAGAAATCTGAATGTGGTGGTCAGTAAAGGCGATGGTAGCTTAGAAGTTGAGAAAGTTGCCATTCAGAATGCATTATTGGAGAGAATCTTAGAGGCTCAACAATTTGATAAGGACATTGTGGCAATGACAGGTCAGAAAGATGTGTCTGTTGATGGTCAGGGCTTCAAATGTTATCAGGACAGGATAATCGTGCCCAAAGGTCAGTTAGTGGATGATGTGTTGATTGAAGCACACAAAGGTCAATACTCAATTCATCCAGGAGCTACTAAGATGTATCATGATTTAAAGGAAAATTTCTGGTGGCCGGGTATGAAGAATGACATTGCTAAGTTTGTTGCAAAGTGCCTTGTCTGTCAGAAAGTCAAAATTGAACACCAGAGACCTGGTGGTTTGCTTCAACCTCTGGATATTCCAGTATGGAAATGGGATTGCATCTCTATGGATTTTGTGGTTGGGTTGCCCAGGACTCAGGCTGGATACGATTCTATATGGGTTATTGTTGATAGACTTACAAAGTCTGCCCATTTTCTGCCAGTAAAGGTGACTTTTACTACAGAGCAGTTGGCTCGACTCTATTTGAAGGAGATTGTGAGACTTCACGGGGTGCCTGAGAGCATTGTGAGCGATCGGGACCCGAAGTTCACATCTCGCTTCTGGGGAGCACTGCAGCAGGCTTTCGGCACTCAGTTGAGACTGAGCACGGCTTATCATCCTCAGACTGATGGTCAGACATAGAGGACTATTCAAACCCTGGAGGATATGCTGAGAGCTTGTGCCCTGGAACAGGGTAAGACATGGGATAGGTACCTTCCATTGGTAGAGTTCTCGTACAATAATAGTTTCCATTCCAGTCTGGGCATGGCACCTTATGAGGCTTTGTATGGCCGGCGATGTAGATCACCTACTTGTTGGACTCAGGTTGGAGAGAGGCAAATGATTGGGCCAGACTTGGTACAGGACACTTCTAATCAGATAAAACTGATCAGGGATAAATTGAAACAGGCACAGAGTCGCCAGAAGAGCTATTATGATCATAAGCATCGACCTCTGGAGTTTGCAGAGGGTGAACATGTCTTTGTGAGGTTGTCACCTGTGACAGGTGTGGGGCGTGCTCTTGGAGTAAGGAAATTGAGTCCTAGGTTCATTGGTCCCTATCAGATAATAAAGAGGGTGGGACCGGTTGCTTATCAGCTTGCCTTGCCTCCACAGTTATCCGGTATTCATGATGTATTCCACGTGTCGCAGCTTCGGAGATATATTCGGGATGAATCTCATGTTGTGCAGCCTGATGAGGTTCAAATAAAGGAAAATCTTAAGACTCCTATGAGGCCGTGGAAAGTTCTTGATAGAGATGAAAGAAAACTGAGAAATAAGTCAATTCCTATGATTAAAATTCAATGGGAAGGCAGGACGCCTGAGGAGGCTACTTGGGAGCGTGAGGATGAGATCCTCCGGCTATATCCTGAGTTTGTTTCCAGGTACGATCCTAATTTTGCGGACAAAATCCTAAAAAGGTGGGGAGAGTATAATAACCCTCACATGTAGTGTTGGATTTAATTATGAAGTAATGGTTTTAATCATGAAATTGAGGAAAAATTATAAGGAAAGTAAAAGAAAAAGAAATAAAGTCACCTTGGGTGAAAAATGAGTTAAAATGACAGTTAAGTTGTAGAAATGCGGGTAAATAAAGTTACCCGAAAGTAAAAAGTAAAATGGTAAATATTACCATAAAAATATTCTGGACTAGTATGCAAAGTTAGAATGAGAGTTAAGTGAGCGAGATAGATAAACTTATACCCAGTTAATTGTTAAAGCCACTTAAAGCCCCAAAGTGCTTCATTTTTCCTTCATTCTTCCCTTTCTTCTCGCGCGACTCTCTGTGGAGAAAGGGAGTTCTTTTATTTTCTTTTTCTTTTCTTTTCTTCTTCCATATAATCCCAAGCAAATCCTTAAGGAAATCAAATAAATCACTCTCATTCCTTCTCTCCATCTTGTTCTCCTTCTTCCTCTTCATCCATTCAACTTGGTAGCTACATTTGGATGAGAAAGAAACATATCTTGAAGGACCCATGGCTGCCATTTTCGGATTTAAGGCTTGAGGAAGGGTTGTGACCTTGTTGGAAGCTTGGGTTGTCTTTCTTTTAGTGATTTAAAGCTTCTAAGGTAAATGCCCTAACTCCCCTCTTGTGTTTTTGTAAAAAAATGCATGATATAGGGTTGTATAAATTGGGATTAAATGGTATGAGTAGTTGAAGGGTGATTTGTAGGTGAGTGTCTTTGTTAAATATGCTTGGTATTGGTTCCCGAAAAAAGAAAAATTATGAAATGGCCGTTTAGGACACTTTGATAAATTGGACTAAAAATCAAGTATAGATTTCTTGTATGTGTAGTCTTGGAAATTTAACGTGGTAGACTGGTATATAGGAATACTGATTGTATTCACATCTTGGAACTAGGTTGTGACTTTGTAAAAGATCGTGACTCCGTGGACACAAAAATTATTGGAGGACATTGCTTGCCAGGTAAGCTTTTGGTCCTTGGGGTTAATCCCCCATTTGTTCCACCAGACTCCGAGGGAGGATGGTACTTTTATATGGTATGTGGATATGACTTGCTATATGTTGCATGTATATGTATGTATGTTTGTGTGCCACACAAGACAGTGTTTCCTTGTGTGAGGCATAAGACGGTGTTTCCTTATGCATAGTATGAGACGGTGTTTCCTCATACGGTATGTTGCAAGACGGTGTTTCCTTGCGTAATACATACTTGTTAT
The DNA here is from genome assembly GCA_032173675.1 of Gastrolobium villosum. Taxonomy (NCBI): domain Eukaryota; kingdom Viridiplantae; phylum Streptophyta; class Magnoliopsida; order Fabales; family Fabaceae; genus Gastrolobium; species Gastrolobium villosum. The sequence goes on from JAVKPL010003405.1 coordinate 63,520, forward strand.
ATTCTCTGGCCAGTAGGATTATATTATTGCACACTGCATTGTCATACATATTCTGATGCATGCATGGATTTTTATAATGTGTTTATACCAGAAGTGAGCTTAGGGGTGGAGGAGCCCTCCAAGGGTCCCTAGCTTACTGAGGTAATTATATTATCTCACCCCGTGTTATGGGGATCACCATTTCAGGTACAGGAGCTGATGGTGCCGAGGCATCGCGTGGCAAAAGGCCAGATGAGAGATATTACTTGACCTGATTGTCAGGGTCTTGTGGATACTTAGATTTGTACCTGACATACCATATTTTGAGTTGTACATGCCATGTATTTTTGAGAGCATAGGAGATGTCTATGCCATGTCGATAGTTTGTATATGCTGTTAGTTATGCATGCTCAGGTCTATGTTACTTATTTAATTGCATCTCTTTTGTTTATTTGATGTAATTATATAAGTAACATCATGAACATTATTTTGAGACAGTGTGATATTGAGATAGCCTATGCCATGGATGGCTAGGTAATATGGTATATGTCTGGATTATATTAAACTATCAATCAGGTGGAAATTATAATAGTGGGAATTATCCCCAGTAGTCCAAAATACAGAGGAAATGCTGTCCGTTTTATTTTGACCATGGAAGTAAAAAGGTTTGCAATACATAAGGAAAAAGATAAAATTTATTTAGTTAGCTTCCGCATTAATTATGTTGAGCATGCTGCGCTTACTATCATATGAATGTTAATTAACCGGCTGCAGACGGGGCGTTACATCGAGCACGCACGGTTTTGTTTCGTTGGGGACACCCCCTCAGAAGGCCTCCACTAGGAAAGGTATCCACACCCATATATATGGCATGCTTCGTTCCCCTCTCCAACCGATGTGGGACTTTACGTCCTCCCCCACTGGGAATACAGCGTCCCCGCTGTACACACCGGTCCAGGGCCAGGCTCTGATACCAACTGTAACAGCCCCAAACCCTGTAGCAGATATTGTCCGCTTTGTGCCGGCAACCCTCGGGCCCTCGAGCACGCACGGTTTTGTTTCGTTGGGGACACCCCCTCAGAAGGCCTCCACTAGGAAAGGTATCCACACCCATATATATGGCATGCTTCGTTCCCCTCTCCAACCGATGTGGGACTTTACGCCAATCCACGGGTCAAATGGGTTGGCTCGTGATTATGATTTTTTTTAATTAAAAGTATAAAAATTAATGAAGGTAGAGTGGGAAGCTATAACCTAAAATCTCAATTCCAAATACCTAAACGAAAATACCCCACAGCTGCTAATAAGTCCAAAACCATGCATTAAGGACTTTTTTATAGTATGTGTGACAGTGTGAATTTGGTGCCAACTACCAATAAGTCAAACTCCAAATGTGAAAAGAATTTTCTATGATTTGTCTGTATAATGTCTTTAAATTAAATGAATTAATAATTTAGGAAAAAAATTAGAAGATATAGCATCAATGGAATTTATTTTTTTCCCAATTTTTCGAGCCAACCCTAACCCGACTCGGGTCGGGTTGGGTTGAATTTTCTGTCTCACTTATTTTTCGAGCCAACCCTAACCCGACTCATTTTTTTTGGTTGAACACGGGTTGGGTCGGGTAGGTTGAGCCGGGTTTACCCGTTTTACCAACCCTACTTTGACCCATTGGAGTTTTTTGAGATTTTAATTTATTGGTATTTGATTTATGTCGTTTAGTGATGTGAGGGGCACCCAGCGTTACTAAATGCCGCAACCCTCCCCCCATGTCACTCATTCATTCTTTTTTTTTTTTTCGATTGAGTGTCGTCCCCTTCCCGGGGCATTTATAGGATTGTGCCAAGCACAATCTCCTTAATCTTAAAACTTCGGAAGACCATAACTTTTAACTCGAGAATCCAAATCAGATATTTTTTTTATTTCACATAACTTTTTGAGACCTACGCAATGGCATGTTACAAATTTGAACTATATTAATGGAAGATAAAACATATCAGTGTCATTGCGTAGATCTCAAAAAAGTTATGTGAAATAAAAAAAATTGATTTGGATACCCAAGTTAAAAGTTATAGTCTTCTGATGGGTTAACGAGATTATACACTTGGCACAATACTATGAATTTCACAAGAGAGAGGTATCACTTAATTGAAAAAAAAAAAAAAAAAATTAAAAAATATGAATGATGTGGGGGGAGGGTCCCGACACCGCTGCTGCTGGATCCCCTCCCATCACTCCCCCATTAATAAATACTTATAGTGAATTAAATATCAGATTAAAAAATTAATGGGTCAAAAAGCCGTCATAACTGCTCAAAGATATGTCGTACCTGCTCAAAGAAATTATCCTTTCCTCAGTGCCTTTTACGAACAGAAACTGGCTTAACTAATTCCTAGTTGGATTCTAATTGTCAGAACATGTTTGACAACTCATGAACCTTAACAGAAATGACTCTTATATAAGAGAATATAACTTTTAACATAGAGCCTATATCCTGTGTGAGACATGACAACTTTTCACAAGACTCATGCTCTTCTCTTTCATATGTTTGTGTTATCTTTGCTTCCACTGAAAATCACAGCATCACCAAGAACAGAAGCTGAAGCCCTTGTCAAATGGAAGAACACTCTATCAACTCCTCTTCCTCCTTCTCTCAACTCATGGTCCCTCACCAACCTTGGCAACCTTTGCAACTGGGATTCTGTTGTTTGTGACAACACTTCTACAACAGTCTCAGAGATAAACTTCCCTGGTGCCAATCTCACTGGAACACTCAGTGACTTGGATTTTGCTTCCCTCCCCAACCTCACACACCTCAACCTCAATGGTAATAGTTTTGGTGGATCAATACCATCAACAATTGGCAACCTCTCCAAGCTCACTTTCTTGGACTTTGGTAACAACTCATTTGAAGACACAATACCTTCTGAGTTAGGCCAGTTAAGGGAACTTGAGTATATTAGCTTTTACCTCAACAATCTCAATGGCACCATTCCCTATCAGCTCACCAATCTCCCCAAGGTATGGTACCTGAACCTTGGACTCAACTCCTTTATATCTCCTCCTGACTGGTCCCAATATTCATCCATGCTTTCCTTAACTTACCTTGATTTGGATCTCAATGAATTCACTGCTGAATTCCCAAGTTTCATGCTGGGGTGCAAAAACTTGACTTACCTTGACCTCTCTCAGAATAACTTAAAAGGCACAATACCAGAATCCATGTATAGCAACTTGGGCAAGCTAGAATACCTTAACCTCACCAACTGTGGGCTAGAAGGGAAACTATCATCAAACTTGTCATTGCTTTCTAATCTCAAAGAACTTCGTTTAGGTAATAACAAGTTTTCTGGTCCTATTCCCACAGACATAGGTTTGATATCTGGTCTTGAATTTATTGAATTGAATAACATTTCAGCCCATGGGGAAATTCCTTCCACCTTAGGCCAACTCAAAGAGCTACAATATCTTGATCTCCGTGATAATTTTTTGAACTCTACAATCCCTTCTGAGCTTGGCCTTTGCACAAATCTAACCTTCCTGAGTTTAGCAACAAATAATCTGACAGGTTCCTTGCCTTTGTCATTAGCTAATCTGGTCAAACTATCACAGTTGGGACTATCAGAAAATTCTTTTTCTGGTCAAATTTCTGCTTCACTGATCTCTAATTGGACTGAGTTAACCTCTCTGCAACTCCAATATAATAAATTAACAGGAAAGATTCCTCCACAGATTGGCCTGTTGAAAAAAATTGGACTCCTCTTTCTTTACAATAATCTGTTCTCTGGTCCCATTCCTGAAGAGGTTGGAAACCTGAAGGAAATGACAGAATTAGACCTTTCAGGAAACCACTTATCTGGTCCAATTCCACCAACCATTTGGAATCTGACAAACATTATAGTAATGAATCTTTTCTTCAATAAGCTCTCTGGAACCATTCCCATGGATATTGGAAACTTAACCTCACTGCAAATTTTTGATGTCAATGACAATAATTTGGATGGAGAGTTGCCAGTGACCATTGCTCAACTAACCACTTTAACATTTTTTTCTGTGTTCACCAATAACTTCTCAGGAAGAATTCCCAGAGATTTTGGGAAGAATAGTCCTTCTTTGACTCATGTCTACCTTTCAAACAACAGCTTCTCAGGAGAACTTCCTCCTGACTTGTGCAGTGGTCTCATGCTAACTGCTTTGGCAGTCAATAACAACAGCTTTTCAGGATCATTGCCAAAGTCATTGAGAAACTGTTCATCCCTAATTAGAGTTAGGCTTGATGAAAACCAGTTCACTGGAAACATCACAGAAGCATTTGGGGTTTACACAAATCTTGTTTTTATCTCACTCAGTGGAAATCAACTTGTTGGTGAGCTCTCCCCTCAGTGGGGTGAATCTGTCAACTTGACTGAGATAGAAATGAGTGGAAACAAACTTTCTGGAAAAATTCCATCTGAGCTAAGTAAGTTGAGTCGATTACAATATCTTAACCTTTATTCCAATGGATTCACTGGCAATATCCCACCTGAAATTGGAAATCTAAGCCTGCTCTACATGTTCAACTTGAGCAGGAACTCTTTGTCAGGAGAAATCCCTAAGAGTATTGGCAAATTGGCTCAGCTTAATTCCCTTGATTTATCAGATAACAATTTCAGTGGAAGCATTCCTAAAGAGCTAAGTAATTGTAATCGCTTACTGAGCCTGAACTTGAGCCATAACAATTTGTCTGGGGAGATACCATATGAACTTGGCAATCTGTTGTCACTCCAATACTTGTTGGACCTCAGCAGCAACTCTCTTTCAGGGGAAATTCCTCAAAACCTTGGAAAGCTCACATCATTGGAGATTCTCAATGTCTCACACAACAATCTATCAGGGACAATACCACAATCCTTTTCAAGTATGCTCAGCCTTCAATCTATTGATTTTTCTTACAACCACTTGACTGGTTTAATCCCAAAAGGTGGAGTTTTCCAGACAGCAACTGCCAAAGCTTATGTTGGGAACTCAGGTTTGTGTGGTGAGGTAGAAGGATTAAATTGCACCAATGTATTTTCCCCAGACAAATCCGGAGGGGTTGACAAAAAGGTTCTTCTTGGTGTTATTTTATCAGTTGTGTTACTATTTATTTTGATGATTAGTGTTGGAATCCTACTATTCCGAAGGCAAGCAAAACACCTTGATGAAGAATCCAAAAGCATTGAAAATAATTATCAGTCTATTTGCATGTTATGGGGAAGAGATGAACAATTCACTTTTTCTGAACTTGTTAAGGCCACCAATGACTTCAATGACAATTACTGCATTGGAAAAGGAGGATTTGGAAGTGTTTATAGAGCAGACTTACTTACAGGTCAAATTGTTGCTGTTAAAAGGCTCAACATATCAGACTCTAATGAGATTCCAGCAGTGAACCGCCAGAGTTTTCTGAATGAGATAAAAACGCTTACAGGAGTGAGGCACCGCAATATAATAAAGCTTTATGGTTTCTGTTCTAGGGGGAGACAAATGTTCCTGGTTTATGAATACATAGATAGAGGAAGTTTGGGAAAAGTACTGTATGGAGAGAAAGGAAAATTGGATCTAAACTGGGAAACAAGGTTGAAAATTGTGCAGGGAATAGCACATGCAATTTCCTACCTGCACAGTGACTGTTCCCCACCAGTTGTGCACAGAGATGTAACATTGAATAACATACTACTTGACTCAGACTTTGAACCCCATCTTGCAGATTTTGGCACAGCAAAGTTGCTTATCTCTAACACTTCAACCTGGACCTCAGTTGCTGGTTCCTATGGCTACATGGCTCCAGGTACATAATCCAACCAATTTAAATTCCAATTTTTATACTCTTGTCATATACATTAAAGGGTCAATCACTAACAAAATTAGAAATTTGCAGAGCTAGCACAAACCATGAGGGTCACTGACAAATGTGATGTCTATAGTTTTGGAGTGGTGGTATTAGAGATAATGATGGGAAACCACCCTGGAGAACTCTTGGCTACCTTGTCTTCAAACAAGTTTTTGTCATCATTGGAGGATCCACAAGTGTTTCTGAAGGATGTGCTGGACCAACGGCTTCCACCTCCAAGTGGCCAATTAGCTGAAGCAGTAGTGTTCACAGTGACCACAGCTTTGGCATGCACGCGTGTGGCTCCAGAGTCTAGACCCATGATGCGTTCTGTGGCACAAGAACTATCAGCTACTACACAGGCTTGTCTTTCTGAGCCATTTGGCATGATAACCATAAGCAAGCTTACAGGGTTCCAGAAATAGAGCCATGTAGGTACCATAACTAGGCTTCTGTGAAGCAAACTTGCTTTACACACACACACACACATATATATATATATATACATATATATGTATATATATACATATATATATATATATATATATATACATATATATATATATATATATGAGGCATGATGTTTTGACACCGGTGTCAAATTTCAAATTTGACACCTCATCTAAGAGCCGTCAGATCAAAAAAGATCAACGACTCTGATTTGCAAACATATGACACAGTTGATCTTTTTTGATATGACGGCTCTCAGATGCCGGTGTCAAAGGATCCTACCCCCCTCTCTCTCACTCTCTCTCTCTCTCTCTCTCTCTCTCTATATATATATATATATATATATATATATATATATATATATAAAATATATTGTTGAGTGGAAAGAAAACGAGAGGAAAATAAATGAGTTCAGTATGTTTTGTTACACTAGGGAGTGGTGATTATGTAATGAAAAGGTTAAATGGAATTATACACTATTTTTACACTTTCCTATTTATAGATTATGTTACACTATTGGTAAACAGTACATTAAAATTGGAATATTCTAATTTTGCTCCACTAGTCTTCCTATAATAGTATGGATAATAAATCATTAACAGCACCAATAACCATCATTAACAGGACGGTTTAAGTGGTAAAGAGTTAGTTCTCCTTGAACAGATGTATCTGAGAATGAAAAAAATAGTTTTGGAAGTACTGACCCCTATAACAGGTCCGTCAATGTTCGAATTGGAGAAAATCAATTAATCAGTGAATATATTAAAAAAAACAAAAAACAAAAAAACATTAGCGGCACTACCACTCTAGCCTCCTCAACCCACAGCAGTGAAGCATCAATCTTCAAACAGTTGCAGCTAACCAAAGCGTGAAGCTGATGAATCACGTTCACATTCCCAATATTCCTCATCGTTAGCCGCAACTGCTTTAAGGTTAATGCTCAAGTGCTGATAGCATACTACTCTAGAATGCCCTGTCATTTGTTACCCTGGGTAGTGATTATATAATGAATGAGGTTAAATCAACCTATATATTATTGGGAAATACTACATCTCATTTTCTCTCACTTCCAAATCACATCTTCTTCTTCTTTTTTTTTTAAATGGTGACCCACTAAACCTCTCTCTCTATTACTCTAACATAAGATTAATATTCCCCGTAATATATATATATAGAGAGTTATATTTATAATTTTTTTATTTACAAACTCTTATAAATTACATTATGTACTTCCAGAAATACACTAGGTTCAACTATATACTTCTGGGGCGGGAATACATAATGTAATTTACAAAAAAAAAAAATATTTACGAACTCTTATAAATTACATTATGTACTTCCCGAAATACACTAGGTTCAACTATATACTTCTGTGGCGGGAATACATAATGTAATTTACAAAAAACTTGTAAAAAAAATTGTAAACACATCCTTCCTATATATATATATATATATATATATATATATATATATATATATTAGTTAGGTAAAGTGTGTGTCATTTTAAAGGATGTAAAGTTGTGTTATTTTAATAAAAATTTAGGTCTCATCTATTTGTGAGACTGAAAGGATATAAGTTGTGTCATTTAAAAAAACAAACATTTTTCCCATATTAGTTATAAAAATATCTTTTGTAACCTAAAAACGGTATTGTTTTTGGGCTTTATGTTTATCATATGACATAATCTAATTTTATTTTCCTACACACACATCAAAGTGGTGGGATCCACATTTTTTCCCTTCTTTTTCATCATCTCACTTTCTATCTCCGTGGGTAGAAAAATCAAGTTGAATCATGTAACATAATAATCATAAAACCCATTGTTTTTAGCTCAAATGATTAAAATTCAAAACATTTAGGAGATTAAGAAGAGTTCGATTCTACTCAGACTTCTCATCTCTACCCGACCCAAGGGATCCTGCTAGGAAGCTCCTCGATCAAAAATTTACTATTAACTTTTAATTTATAAAATTATATCTCTATTTTGTATATGTAACTAACAAATAATTATATTCATATTCCAATTTTATATTGAAATTATTTTAATAATTAAAAATTGAAAACAGTTAAACAAGAATAAAAAAGTTACTATATTTATAATTAAATAATATTAATAACATTATACAACTCTCAATTCTCTCTTTCAGCTAAAAAAACTCAAGTCTCTCTTCTTGAATGGGTTATGATTTAAATTGGACGATTATGCATTGCTTTTCTGTGATAGTTTATTTATCTGGCCTAATTTTTTAATTTGATAAAATGGTTGAAATATTAGGGAATAAGAACGAAATTACGAACTAGAATTTTACAATTTTTTATTTTATTTTTAAATTTCAGTACAGTTAAAACAAACAGTTCATATCAGAGATGTGCTACATACCAACATAGAAATTTGGATAGTATGATCTTGGCAAGATAATGTCCTAATTCCTCACCTATGATATGAGTATGAGATGTAGCCGTTATTTGTAGTTACTGTACACTATAATCTCATCCTAAACAGGATATCAAATAAGATGTTGAAGAACTTCATGATCAAAACTTTAACTCTTATCATTTGTAACTAAACAAAAGGTACACATACAAGTCCTCATTGAACAAGACAGCACAGGAGGAACTCGTAAGTTATGGAGCTCTAGACATCGATCAACCAAGTCTTCTCTACTTAAATAAAATCTTAAATGAATCAGTATTGTCTTGTCAGTTCAATCCTGATTCAGAAGATCATATGGCTTACTCATCTGTTCTTGGACGCTTTGAGCCACGAGCACTATCTTCACTAGCAAGTTCGTTAGGATTCTCCGAAGCTTGACTTTCCGGAGCATCCGGCTTCCCACCCACTTCCGACGAGCTTTCCTCAACTGTGGCGCTGCCATTAGCTTGATCAGGCTCAGACCTGCAATGGTCCACTTTGGAGGCTTCCAATTCAGTTTTGGTAGGAGAATCTTTCATGGCATCAGAAGACACTCCAGATGGACTCTCAATGGCAGATGATGATGCCTTAAATGTTTCAATGCCAGGTTTGCATTGCTTCTCAAACATCATCTGGAGGTACCTTCCTTGTTCTTCTATTCGCAACTGTAGATTTCTTTGAATCTAACACAGAAAAAAGAAGGGAGAGAACTGTATCAGACCATGGAAAAGGGCACAACAACCATAAGAGAAAAAAGTGTAATGCCTTGGACAATTCATGCATGTGATATAACAGAAGCATCATACCCCTAAATTCTATAGGCATAACCTACATGCAAAATAATATTACAGAAATTAGTTCCATGCTCCATAGAAGAAACTAAAGTTCTCGTCAATGTGGCCAAAATACCCGTAGTCCACATGCTAAATATAGTAATCATCTTCTTTTGTTCCTCTTAAAATCAAAAGTGAAAAAAAGAAAACAAGGTTCAAGAGAAAGTGTGCAAGTTTTAGTGGGGGAAATTCTATCTCTTCTTCAACAAGTCAAAGATATGGGCATTACCTATAAATGAATATGCCTTGTGTACGGTTAGTATCTAATTTCTAATCCATAGCAAAGAGAAACAAACAAATTTCAATGGGTAAGAGCATAAAGAGAATTAACATCACCTCTTTTTGCTGTGGGGTAGCTTGGCAACTATGGTGTAAGCCGTTTGGGCTGTTCAGAGATTATTGGATTTGTCCGCCTGATTTTGCAGGTTATAAAGGTTTGGAGAGTAGAAAGGACAAAAAAATGCTTTGGCAGTGTCCTCTTTTTGATGGAGTCCAATATATTCGGTTAGAGTGTAATTCCAGAAATTTTAGCAATACTTATCTTCCTCCACAACTTTTATGGGACAGGCTTGTTGTCTTAGCCTCTTTGCAGATTTCCCCTCATGGGTTTTTTAAGGGTGTTTCTAAGTCATACTAGCAAAGGGGCCAGGCTGCTCTGAGGAGCTAATTTTTTCCCCATCTTTCTCTTCACAACTCCCCAATTAATTTGGGATAAAGGTGTTGTTGATGTTGTTTCTCTTCGCAACTGTTTGCTTTGCAGCTTTTGGAGGATTCATGATCCTCCTGTTTTCTACTCTTTCATTTCTTAAGAATTCTTCATTACTTAAAAGGTACCACAAGTATCTAAAATGATATGTGAAACTAATCTAATGACTATTGAGATATTCACACATTTTTTAAATGCATATTAAACTGATAATTATCTATTGAAAAATACAACTTTGCCACTTAGACACACTCTAATTAGCAACTTTGCACTTAAAAATAGGCATTAAAGTACAGAAAATTAGAGGAATAGCAAGCAATATGAACTTCTTTCTTTATAGGCAAGTTACATTCCTTCAATTCCTTTCACCAGGCTCACAAACATCAGTTGAAGTTCATAATACTAGTAAGCACTAAAAGAGGTTTATTCTCAGTGATTCCATAAGATATAATTGATGAACTTCTATAATCATGGCAATTGCAACAGAAATAGAGCTTGCAAACAAGCCTTTGAATCACATTTTTAGTCTTTTAACAATTCAATAAACATATCAGAAGGAAATTCCCGAAAGAACAAAGTGCATACCTCAAGCTGCTCATGCAACTGCTTCTGAACCTCCATCTGCAATCGCAGAGCTTCAGTGATCTCAATACCACTGTCAACAATGCAATGGTAAAGTCAGCACAACAATTATTATTTGTGTTTGTGCATATCTGTGAATGAAATATCACCAAAAACTTTACATAGAGACATTAAATACTAATCCTCTTGTAGCCTTAACCCTGGATCCCTGATCTCGAAGCTTCCCCTAATTTTCTGTTTTTCTGTTCTGTTCTCAGGTTAAGTGATAAGATATGGGTAATTACTGCCAGCAGAAGAAATAAACTTACAGGGAAAAAACTCAATGAAAGTAACATGCCAGTGCTGTGAATGTTATTGTCAATCTCTAGAACACAATTACTAGCTAGCATAATTGGACATGTAATTCTTCCCTCCAAACAAAATAAATGACTAACATCGATAATAGATGGAAAACTTATGCTTAAGTCTCAAAAGCCATATTCTCTTAGTACCTTTAGTGCCTGTTTGGTGTGACGTATAAGGCCTGATAGTATAAGCTTATACTATAAGTTATGACATTTTTAGTTGTTTGGTGTGACCATCGTATAGTATAAGCTTAAACAGCAGAATCTCTTAATACATCAAAATGATAAGAGGATAAGGTCTGATAAGAGGTTGATGTATTAACATCGTTGACCAGTGTAATTCTAAAAAATTAATATATTATTTTAATATATTAATATTAAAATAATATATTAATTTTTCAATATATTAATTTTTAAAATTTTGAATATTTTTTTTTTATAAAAATTAATTTATGTTTTGGACACACTGATCAATAAATTTTTATAAAAAATAATATCATATGACATTTTTTGAAGAATTATATAAATTCTTTATTAAAGGATATTTTTATTAAAAATATTTATTTTTATTCTAAATAGTATTATACAGTGCATTACCAAATACTAGATGATATTATCTTTTACAATATATTATTTTATACAATACCGTGCCAAACGTTGGATAGTATTAAAATTCAATCAGGTCTTATACAATCAGGTCTTATACTATCAGGTCTTATACTATCAAGCCTTATCCTATACTATGCACCAAACATGCCCTTAGGTTGATTTAGACATTGACGGTAAAAGCTTAGGGGCAACATATAAAATATTTAAAATCTGTGGAGAATGTTTGTATTAGCAATGTCAGGTTAGGGAACAAAATGTTGTCTAACAATTTGATGTATCAATTGTCATAGAAGTACAGCAATACTACATAACAGAAGTTACTTAAAATCACAGCATATAGTTTACTTACGTTTTCAAATCTAGAGATGATATGTCTTCAATGGGACATAGTTTTTTCTCTGTAGCTCCTGCCAACAGTAGTCAACAAATTGTACATTATATGACTAAACAGAGAAGGAGCATTGCTCTAGATTTCAAGGAAGAGACTTATAACACACTACTTCCAGACATCAAATGCAGCACCAGGGCAATAAGAGACTTCATAGTGTTAGGTTTCATAATCTCTCAAATATACATATCTTAACCTAAATTTAAAATAAATTTAAGTTACTACATACTTAAATAGTTATCTGAAAATCCAAAACTCTTCGATTATCTTTTGTTTGAATATAGAAATATAATAAATAAGTGGACTTATACACATGCTAGTGCATAACAAGATACTTGTATGTATCTACATATAATATATGGCACCTGTGGCCAATTTTTCACCAAATTGCCAAATCCCCTTGTCTTAATTGACTGAATTCAATCCTTGTATCTGTACAGCCACATACGCGCAACATAGCTTCTATAACAAGTTACATTTGATAATTTTATAACTAATTTATACAAATTATAGGAAACTAATCCATGGGAACTTGCATCTTTAAACAGTTTCCACATATAGCAGCACAAAGGGGGGAAAAGGAAGGGGGAAAAGTCCAATCACATGAAAAAAGTAGAAGCGGAAAGCATATAATCAAAATTTTGAGAGATATATAAAAGCTATTAATCTGCCTTCACCTAATAGTTTAAGCTTTTGAGAGAGTTAGTAGCATGACATAATATTAGAGTCTCTATGATCAAATAGTCTAGAGTTCAATCCTCACCGCCTACATTTTCTAATAATCTTCTAATAAATATGGTGGAATTTCTCAGCACAAGATTAGTGGGCTTGTGCATTTTCCACCCTTCAAGCCCAAAGAACTCAAGTGAGGGGGCATGTTAGAGATATGATATAAAAACTATTAATGTGTCTTCACCTGATAGCTTAAACTTTTGGGAGAGTAGGTTGCATGATAAAATATTATATGTGAAGGGTTAAAACTACTGACATCAATGTAAGACATTACACACTTGCACCATTCAATAACTTCTTATGTAAGGTGATAATTTATTGTGTTTGAAAAGCATATTTTACACAAATTTCAATTTAACATTAAAGAACAAACTAGTTTCCAATTAAAATGAAATCTGACGAGAATCATCTACTTTGACAAAGCTTTTAATTCTATGGTGAATTTTGCAACAAGTTCATACTTCAAACTTCAAAATGATATTTCATAGCCAATGAGATCCTCATCCTAACCAACATGGAAAGCTTTATACATAACGTATATATATAATACAATGCATATCAAATGTACCTTCAGATGTCTCTGGTCTATATCTAGCTGTCCTGTATTTCTGCATTTCATGGAGCAATATGTTTCATCAAAAGCATGCAAGGAAACAAACCTAGGAAGATAAAAAGGTGCACATACCTGTAAGTGGCTTTTAACATGATATATAGTTAATCCTTCCACTTTCATAAGCTTCAGCACACCCTTTGGAGTAGCTCCTTTTAAAAAAAAAAAAAAGATAATGAGGCAGAAGTTTAACAAACTAAGGCCTTATTTTACAAAGAGAGATGAACATACTATCACTCCCGCCAAGTTGGCTGACAGCCTCCACAAATGCCTCATGTAGCTCAGGTGTCCAACGCATCCGCGGCTTGGCAGGTGCAGAATTTGCTGAGGAAGATGGGGCAACAACAAGACGATTTTCTCCAGATGAAGCAGGAAGTTGTTGATGGCTTTGGGATTGATGTCCTGCTGAAAATTGTGAAGATGATTTTGAAATCTGGAACAACGCCAAAACAACAAAATAAGTTCCCAAATCGTTCCTTGAATAAATTACTAATTAGTTTACTCTGCAAGCTAATATTGATTTAAGTAATGAAAAATTTAACCTTTGGTTCAAGATCTTGAATGTTGTCAGCAAGAAGGTCATTCCAACTAGAAGTCAAATTTTCATCATCACTAATTAGCTGGTCAGCCCACTCCTGCCAATCATTTCGCTTAGAATACTCCTCAGATGCCATAATATTGCAGGAACTGCTCTCTACTTGACTACTATCAATGGAGGTATTCGCAGGGAAATCAAGAAAGCTAGGCAGGGAATCTGCATGCCAGGAAGCATTGTTTCCTTTGGAATAATGGGTTGATGTTGTAGAAGGCATCGGTCCATTACTTGAAGAATAAGATGATGACAATAAAGCCATGTTACTCAATGACTGTGAAACAAAATTAGCATTTCTAGAGTGTTTTTCATGAGGTGAAAGGGATGAGTGATGAAGATCAGTTGAATATCCAGGGGAGGATGAAAACAAATGCCCAACTGCTCCGCTGGAACTTAAATGACTTGAATGAGTAAAAGGTCTTATTTTAAGCTCTTTTTCCACAAAAGCCGGCTGTGAATCAGTTAATATGGGGTATTTCTCTTCTAGAGGCGTTGGAAGGACAGGCAATGATGAAGCAAGTGCTCCAGACATCCCCATGTTACTGATTTGCTTTGCACTTGATCTTTCAATGGAGAAAGCAGAGCGTGCTTCCATTATTTTCCTAAATAATTAATTGAAAAAAAAAAAGTATCAGTTATCCAGTCAACTAATAAAAGCTTAGACTTTACATTTTCCCTCAGATGGCAATGCTCACCAGCAGAATACTACACAGGTTGCTTTTTGTTCTAGATTCCCAAACCAGACAAGTTGTCATCAATCTTCACACATCAACATCAACATCAATCTTCACACCTATGAAAGAGAAAATATTCTTTGGTCTTTAGCATCAAAAGTTAACCAACAGAAAGCAATTTGCATGCGAGAATATTGCTTCCGAAGATTATAAAACCCCATCATGAAAGTAAGACTAGAATAAAGCAAGCTTGATCTCATGTATAACTTATAGAAGGAAAATATTAAAGTCATAAAAACCTTCATAGCTTCCGTCACAGTTTCGGTCCAGAGATATATGTTATATCCCCTTCATCTCTCATCAAGTAGTAAGCATAATCAGAGATACAAAAATATAACAATGTTTACAATTATGCAGTTTAAACGTGCACCATTTGAAAAAAAAAAGGTCACATTGAGCTGATGAGTTAAACAATAAAAAGTATATGCAATCAGATAACCACAATTCTATATTGTGAATATAAAACCAATGAGCCATGGAGTGGTATGCATAAAGACACACTTCCAATTAGATTCACAAATGAATTTTCTTCCAAAACCATCCATATGTACATCTAAGCAAAGAAAATCATAGTTACTGAGTCTGGCAGGACACATTGCAGCACAGCACCCATGGATCGGTAAACTTTTAATATACAATTTACTAGGAGATTAAACTGTTTAAACTACAGAAGACAGAGTATGGATTGGTACACACACTTATATTTGACACGGTAAGCTGCAACACTTTGATACATGACACAATAAAAACCAGACATACGTGGAATATTACAGTAATCAACTATAAAGAAAAAAATGAATGCTCGAAGATCCTTTAAGTATGATATACTAGTCTGATGAGCAGATTATGACGCAAGATATCCTTAAAAAGAAAAAACTTCATCACTCTCATCATGCAATATGAATCAAAGTCTGACAATTAGACATGCCATCAAAGGGAACATATAAGAATATCATGGTTCACAATCAATTTCACCATTGATATTTCTCAATACAGGTTTAGTTTACAAACAAATCATACAGATATTATTCATAACAGAGATATTATTCATAACAGAGATACAATGAGTAACAACATAAGTGCTTTCAGTACTCATACCCATTTTTATTGTTTTCATACAATTAAAGCACCTCAAAATGCAATAATTATTCAGCCGCCACTACCAGGCTCCGATTCCCAACAACATACACAACACAATCTTTCAGAAAATTAAAATAAAAACCCATTAGAAAGCAATTCATACTCCACGATCAAACCTTCACATGCATGCAAACCCATAAATTATTTATTGAATTCAAATCAAACAGCGAAAAAAAATTATTTTTTTTTTGTGAATTAGCAACAGACTTCCTACCAACGATAACAAAGGAAGCATCAACGGAAAAAGGAGGGAAGAGGAGTGACCCAAAAGCGAATTGGACCAAACAAACAACGAAAAAAGGGAAATTGAAGCAAAGGGTATCTTCGCAAATAACAGATAAGAGAGAGCATGAATGAAAATTCAAAAAAAAATAAATAAATAAATAAAATCGATTGTATCAAATTCTTACCCAAAAGGGGGAAGTTCAGGGAATCTGAAACCAGGAATTCGATTGAGTCACAGCTCGGTGATTTTAAAATTCCGTCACCGGCAAAGGCAAAGGCAAAGGCAAATCATCCGAGGTTGGATGAGTGGAAAATGAACGGTGACGAACGAATGCGCCTTTGCCTTTGCCCCTTTTGGTGAAGAATAGTCACTGCCTATCCTACGCGCAAATTTAGCGCGTGAAGTTCACTCTATGTTACGTGGACGCAAAATGGATTGGGGCTACGGAAAAACACTGACAATATCGAGTTTGGTTGTTCCCTTCTATTAAAAAGGCCAAAAAAAATAAAATTAAAGAAAAATATAAAAAAAATCATGAGTAAAAAGAAAAAAAAAATCCCCTAACTATCAAAAATATTTATTATCTTTACAACTTTACAATTAATTTAATCACCTTAATTTTTATCAATATAACAATTATAATTTATTAATAATTAATTAATGAGTATAATTCATAATTTTTAATAAAATATAATCATTGAATCGATGAAAATCAACGATAATTAAACTGATTATAAAAAAATTACTAAACAAATTGATTATTAAATATAATAAATATTTTTTGCGGGAAGTATACCGTGTTAAAGAAATACCGAGTTCAAAGTTTTTCTCGGAGCTACAGTGCCATTCCCCAATCTAATAAATAATGTTGCTAACGTAGGACTTGGAAGTCTTGTGATTTGTGTTACCACACAAAATATCTAACGATGTGTACTTGATGTTTGGTTTGCGCCATATGATTAGGAAAATGTTCTTTCATATATTTATTTTTCAAATGATAGGTTACTTTAACTACTTTATTTTTAGGAAAAGGTTTTTTTAATAGTATAAAGTTATTTCTAATGAATTCAAAACGATATTATTTTGGATTATAAAAATTAAAAAATCATAATAATAAAAATTAATATAGTGCTGTAATATATTAAAATTATAAAAATACTTTAATTTTCACGTTAAAATGACATCGTTTTAAATTTACTGGACATAATTTATGTCCATTGATCGAAGAAATTCTTTACCCTTATTTTTATATTTATCACTTTCCAATATCATTAAATCAGAATTTAAAAAAATAATAATAATAAAAATTCATTAATATTCTAATCTAATAATATACGAAAGCGAAAGATAAAATAGGCATAAAAAAAATAAATGAATAATATATCACTTTTTCAAAAGCCAAATATAAATAGGCTTTCGAATCAGCACAAAATTACTTTCCTTTTCAAGGAAACCAAAAAGAAAAAATGATTTTTGAAAATTGGGTTGCTCTTATATGCTCTATATTTAATTATCTATCACATAAAATTCATGAAAATGGAAGTCTCTTGTTAGGTCTGAATAGACCGTATTGCTATACCGTGAAGCATACGCTCAGAGATAATGTATATCAACTATATATTAGGCTTATAGCCGGGGTTCCAATCATTGCGCACAAGCAATAGGCTTATAGCCAAGGAGTGGTGTGTGTACCGTGTGGGCAGTATTCGTAAATAGGTCAAAAGTGTTTACCTGAGATTCTTAGGCTCTTATTTATATGAACTCCCCATATTCAATAGGATTCAACTCCCCTTCTGTTAGAATGTGATCCTATTCTATTCTTGTGCCCTCTCAGTGTTAGAGTTGTTGAGATGCTTATGATTCTCCCCATTAATAGATTTCCAAGTAGGTAGTTAGGATATGATATTCATATCCATAACACTTCTAATTTTTTAGAAGCCTAATTTTATATAATTTGGCAGGCAGGAGAAGTATGATAAAACTCTACTTACTAAATTTTAACATGACTGCATAATTAAAATCTAAACCATTAATTAAATTAAATTAATTCTATAGCAGCAGAAGATAATTTGCTTAGTAGTTTTTTTTGCATTTCAGTACATTGAAGAATGATAAAGTGTCAATAATTAACGACTCGAATAGGATGAACCAATAAATAATATAAAATATATATCAATAGTTGAAAATATATATATAACTACATTTGCATACTATTAATACAATTATTATGGCAGTAAAGGATGAAAAACTGGCATTGAGTTCTATGTTATCATTATTAAGACCGTGTCCCACCTTCCATTATGTTTTTTGTTTCTTTGTTAATTATGTTTGGAGTTTGTACAATGAGAGAGTGTGTGTGTGTGTCAGTGAGTACTTTGTGCATTAGCCTAGAATTGCATTTACAATAACTTGAATACAAAATTAAACATGTATCACTTATCAAAACAGTTTTTAAAAAAAGCATTTTATCAATTTGGGATTATTTCGATCACATGAAACTATATATTTAGAAGGTGCAAGCATCTGTATCTTAAACTATTTTTTTTTTTTTGGTACATTAACTATTTGTGTATATCTTATTATCTCTCATCAATTTCCAGTTTCCAAATACTTCTCTATCGCTTTTCATTAATTAATATTAATATGATGAAAATGGAAAGAATTTCCACATTTTAGTAGAGTACTGTTGATGTTTTTACAATCCAATGAAACTTCTTGTTATTATTTTACAATATTAAATACGTTGTTGAAAAACATGCCAGCAACCATGTGATTCTTGAAAGCCGCTTTCTTAAAAAGGTTTTATTAATCTCATGTTAAAGGAGATAGTTATCTTATGTCATAGAGATAAATTTGTGGGCTCCACCATCTAGAAAAAAAAAGTGGCACAATTATCGAAGGGTGTGTAGGAGAGAAAACTTATCTCATGCAAAATGAGAATAATTTTTCCCTTCTTAAAAACACTAAACTATATTTTACATCGCATCAATTCTGATTAGAAAAAAGAAGAAAATAGATATGTGTTATGTTTCTTTGTGGTAGCAAAGAAATAAAGCAATCTATTTGGTCAACATACTTTTAAAATAACATTTTCCTTTCACCAACATAAAAACTCATTCATTTTGACATGGCTCAATAATATATAATATAATAAAACAACAAAAGTTCCAAATTCATCAACCTTTGACATAGATGAAGGGTTAGCACCCCCATCAAAAAAGAGACAATAGCTTATGGTCATGCTAATAAATTATGTTCATAGAAAATAAGTAAACAATGAGAAATTTATGCTATGTAGTACATGGAATTCGGTAGTTTGAATGTTCTCTTTGCAATTGGAAGCCCCTCAAAACTGCTCCATTGATCTCCAATAATGCCCCATATGCGGTAACCTTCATCAACCAATTGTTGCCTCATCTTGGAATGGTATTTTCTCACTTGTAACTGTTCATCATCAAGACCCCTGCCACCATAGTTCATAGACTGTTCCTTTAGTACAAAAACACTTGCTATCATATAATAAAGGTGATTTATATGTTACCAAAAAAAAAAAAAGGTGATTTATAAGTGTGGGATGGGGACTAATTAAATAACTAATTATTGGGTAAGCATACTCATTGATGTCACATGAGTTGGATGCAGAGGTGGCAAAGTGGGCGGCCCGGCCCAGGCCGTCTCACCTCGCCATCAACCTCGCCAAAGTGAGCCTGCACCACCCCGTTTGGCGGGTTGGCCCGCCAGCTCACCTCGGTCCGCCATCAACCCGCCAAAAACTGACCCCTCGCTGCTTTTGGGATGGGTTAAAAGACTCAGCCCGCTCTACCCCGTTTAGCAGGCTCTAGTTGGATGTGATTATAAAAAAAAAAAAAAACTTTACTATTTCAAGTCTCTAGGAATAGAGAAAATAGTTTTTGGAGAGTTATCTTTTATAATGGGTCCGATAGTATTTGAACTCGATTAGTAGAGTAATCGATGAACCAATGGATATAAAATATAAAAAAATTAAAAAACTTTACCATAAATTAATTACCTCAACGTAAGACTAGTCCATCCATGGTACCCAACCTTCACAAGGTTGTCTACAGTGGGAGATCTAAGAGTCTCCTTTCTTGAAGAAATTAGAAAAATATTAAACCCTCTGTTCTTGATTTCGTGGTAAAGCTCCAGTGTGTGATCTAGAGCCGGTGCCTTGCTTTGCTTCATCCATGCTTCTAAAGAGGTTGCATTCAGCTTTTCTCCCCTAGTTTTTGTATCCCAATAGTGTATTTTAATATTAATAAGACTATAAATTTAACACTCATGTATTTCAAAATTATATCCTAATACTAACAAGATTCAATACACAACTCAAAAAAAAAAATTCAATAGTCTTTTAACACATTTTCTTGTTGTTGAGGGTGGTACTTTGGAGTAGACACAATCATAAATGATGCATATAATTACAATATATTAGGATTAAAATAAAGGATTAATGTTTCTCATGTTATTTTGTCTCCTACAAACACATAAAAGTGTATGAAACCCATATTGGTCTATGTGAAGAGAATAAAAAAAAAAGGAAAACATGAGTTTCGCACAATGTTATGCATGTGTAGGAGATAAAATTATCTCCTACAACATAAGAAAAATTGATCCCTAAAAATAATGATTCTTAGATCTTAACCATTGTTGAGAAGAACCAGTTTTGAACCACTTGGATCCTAGTTACAGCAACTTGATCTACTTGACATCATAAGTAACGGACCTGAACTGATAGAAATAGGCTAAATATATTTCCAACTAGTAAACAACAAAATATGCTTTTTTAGAGATGAATTCAATATCTTGAGTGCATTATTGTGGACACATAGGCACAGTCATCATCGGTACAATAAATTAGTTGATATCCCAACTGCTTCCACAACTATAGATTATAGAGTAACACCAAAGACTAATTAGATGTGCACTATAATAAAGGGCCGACCCAGTTCAATACTCACTCGTGAGTGTCTGGGGAAGGACATACGATTCAAGCCTTACCCCCGCTTTTGCGGAGAGGCCGAGTCGAAGCCGGGACATTGGACATCACGGTAAGCATGCTTACCACTGAGTCAAGCCGGCCCTTCAGATGTGCACTATAATAATAAAACAAAAACCTTACCATAAGGCACTTACCCAAAACTATGCTTCTTAAAATAAGGAATTGTGGACAAAAGGGTCTCGTCAATATCAAAAATCCAGGAATCTTTGCCATCACCTTTCAAAGTGCAGCATCCACTCAAATAGAGCCTTACCTCCTCCATTGCTCTCTCAGAATCAGCCTTGTACTGAGATGAAGTCATGTATTTCTTCACATGCTCCACACATTCTTGAGGCACAACACTGAACCCCCTAATGTTGTTTAGTTCAACATTGATCCTCCAACTCTCACAATAGTTCTTCAAGTTGGCTCCAACTACTTCTTTTCCCCATCTTTGGTTCAATATGTTCCATTCCCCACTCACAAAGCCAATGAAAAGGTTTAAAATGATTAGTGAGAATGCCAGAAACTTGGCCATTTGCTCAAAAGAGATGTGACAGAGAGGGAAAGAGATGCAAGAACTCTATGAAAATGAAGACTTGGTGAAGAAAAAGATATAGGCGTGAAATGCAGTGTGGGACATAATGTGATGACCTTCCTATTGAAAATCACATGGTGCTTTATGGAAAATTATTCCTCTACTTTACAATACGGGGAAGGTTATATTTACAAACTTCTTATTTACAAACTCTTATAAAATACACTAAGTATGACTGGTTATACTTCAATCAAGAGTGTATGACAGTTTATACTTAGTGTAATTTGTAAAAAAAAAAATTGTAAACGGATTCTTCCCCTTACAATATAGCTAGGTGATATTCTTGTCCCACTAATTAATACACACTGGATTTTTTTAGTAGATATTCGATCAAAAATTAAAATGGTGTACACAAAAAAAATGTAAGAAAATATCCATGATTCTGGTATAATATAATGAGAAAGTCTAAATACTCACCTTTTTTTAAGGATACGTGATTAACATCAGAAAATGTGTTCACTAAAGTATTTTCTGCATATAAATTTAGATCCAAATGTAAATACTACACAAAATGTAAAAAATAAGCTCAAAAAATGTGGATAACATTATACTTAGCATATTATATTGGATGGCTTTGTAATTCAACGTTTGGGTTCATAAGTACTATATATAGTTTAGCAAAAGGAGATAGTTGACAGCTCAGATATTGTCCCCCATTTGTGAATACGTATTATTAGTTAGTTGCAATGAGCTATAATTACGAAGCATTAACTTCATCAAATGGCATGCATGTAGTACTTCTTTCCACTTTCTTGGCTGTGTTAGTATAGAGGATTCAATTTAAAGGCTCTTGTTTGAAGATGAAGTCAATATTTCTTGTATGTTAGATGTGCTCTATTTTTCTGTATGGTTCTAATTTTATCCAAGGACAAAAAAAAAAATCTTGCATTCGATTTATGTTAGTAAACTTTTAATAGCTGTTTTTCACTAGCAGAACATCTATACATTGTAATTCCTCAGTTAGGCATGTAAGTTGTAACATTTAACCTTGAAATTGTTATTGCACTTTTTTTACTTACAAGAATAAATAAGTTAAGTATTGATTAAGAAAGTTTCCAATTGTTGGTAGGTTTGTTATGGATCTCTGTAAGGCCTATATACTTGGAAGGCTTAATAGAAGACAGACAATTAAATAGCATGCGAATCACAAAGCAGGCCCAAGGGAATGAGGTCCAAATGGTTCAAACCCTAAGGTAAACTCTATAATAGGAACTAAAGACCACATGTATGATGAATCTCTCTTTAATATATTTTATGCAATCACAGTACACCCACACCACCCCCATTTTTGGCTAAGGCCTCATAATTGTGTACCATGATTTGTTACTCCCAAGAAACCTAGTATTGTGTACCATGATTTGTTACTCCCAAGAAACCTAGTTCATAGATATCTACAGAGAGCACCAGATCCAATATTGACCTACTAGCCTTTGGCTAGACAGACACAAGAGAAAAACTTCTTTCGGCTAATGTTCACTCCTAACTTAGGTCCATCATCAGTGCCACAGATCACGGGCTCCTTATTTGTTTGATGCTTATACATACATAATTTAACATATTAATTCTTAACTCTTTTAGTTTCTGAATATATTATTGCCATGGACAATTTACGAATCCAGATTCTCTTTGAAAAGATGTTCAGGTGATATTTGTCATCAAATATCCATGGTTAATGCTTTAACCTTTGGATTCCAAGACACATACATGGATTTTAACAATTGATTAATTGATAATCATGTTGCTTGACAGAAGGACTGATAATATTGACAGAGGGGACCCCAAAAAGGAAACAAAGCTAAATAATATATAATCCAGCTATGTGAGACAATTTGCCAACTTTTTTACCTTTATTTTTATTTTGTTGACAAAGGAATGAGGTAATGATATTGGGTAATCCTTTCTTTTTTCAACATTATTGCCTAAAAAGAAGATATTGAAAGAATGAAAAATGAAATGCAACAAAAAAAGGCAGCATATGAAAGAGGATAAGAGGACAGCTCATCCAAGATACATGCCACTGCAAAATGAATTCAGGACACATCCCAAAAAGAAGAAAACGATATAAATTTTCATAAGCCACTGAAAATAGTTGTTTAATCAGAATGCCAGAAACTGAATAAGGCTAAAAGTCATATGACATATGTCATATGACAAATAGCTGAATTCTGTTTACAATTATGCAATTTGCAAAGTGTTTTATCATATGACTACCGAATGACAACAAACTATAGGGAATGGTAGTTAAAATCGGGATTTTACCTAAAATCGGAACAAGGATAAAAAATCATAAAATGTAAAATCCTAACGTAAAAAAAAGTGTAAAAGCGTTTGAAATTTTGATTAAATTGTTTTGATTAAAAAAAAAATCATAAAATTAAATCGGGATTTTAACTACCATATTCGTAACTCACGAAAGAGAAGGTTAAAAAGAAAAAACATCACTGAAGTTAAGAAAATAATCATAAAAATCATAGCTTTACTACCCCATAGCTTGCTTCCAACTACTCTTCAGCTTACAAACTAGCTGCCTGAGAATGTTTGATGCAGGGCCACAGCCAAGTATTTCCCTTCTTTGGACATTACCAAGTGTCACTGAAGGGCTAACTCTCATTTTGCTCTAAAGCTTCAAGAACTGAGTTCTTTGAGAGATATAAAACTGTGTTTTTTATCATTCTGCAGTGCTTGCTTGACACTTACGGTCAACTGAGAACATATATTGCTATAAGAAATGCATTATGAGGAAATAGGACTGGAAGAAAGCATGAAAGGAGAGTTTTCAAGTGTCCATCGCATAAGCAGCCATCAAATATAGGATGTCAGTTTTTGATTTGTTGTAGATGAAAAACATTATCATGAATAGTGCATCAAGTGATTAAACTTTTTTTCTTTTCTTTTTTAAGATATTTCAATCGGTTCATTGCTTTGAGACTAGTCCGATTCGAGACGGATCCTGAGATTAAGGTTTTAAACCTCTCCCAAAGAGAAGGATCGAACACATGTTCTCACCCCCTACTCAATTCTCTGGTCCAATTAAGCTAACATCACTTGGGAAGTGATTAAACTTCAGTTTCCTACTTTTCCACATAATACAAACAGTCCCAACATGGAGTATGGATTGAAAACTGCCCTGACCTTAGAATGGGCAAACTCCCCTTCCCACACTTTTTGTATCAAAAAGTAAACTAAATTCCAAATGAATTCAAAATTAGATTTGAAGGACAGATCGATCATGTCATGCTTACACACATCAAAAGGTAAAAGAAAAATTTGCATATTTTCACCAAACAAAAGAAGATATAATCCTACTTCCATATTTACACACAAATAGAATCCTACTTCATTTAGAATTAAACCCCTTTTTAATTTGAATGGAAATGTATGAAAAAGGTTACTTCATATTTTTGGTTATTGTGCACAAGTCGTGAATAAATAATAAAGTAATAAGTCTAATATTTATCTCACGAAAATTATGGTCGTTTTAATTGTTTAGACTAAATGAAAATAATAAAAATTTAAATGAGAAAGTTAATTAAAACTAAAAATAGAAATTGTAGCAAGTATGATGATGTAATTTCACACCACATGAGTAATCATCAATTTCCTGCTATTTAACCACATCATCCACTAAAGGTGTAAGAAATTTGCTAAGCAAGAATTGGCTGGTCCATATTTCCCACTTTTTAGAGAAGCGAATCAAGCGGATGATTGGCTAGCTAGCAACGTCGTGACTCGTGAGTCTCGTGACTGGCAGTGGCAGCAGGGAAACCATGATCTACTGGAACACCCTCCCTCCAGTTTGCCAAACCTTAATTCCAAATGATGTAATGGCACCTTCTGCCCAGACTTGTTTAGTTTTGCTTTCTTTGTCTTTACTTTTCCCAACATATGAAGAAAAAGAAAAAACAATAAAAAAAAAACATGCATTTAAGGTGTATAAAGCCAGTGTGTGTCTATATATATATATATATATATATATATATATATGGATAACATCAACTTATATCGGTGTAAGAATAATAAATCTTACACCAATTTTTAATCGTTGATTTCTGTGCATCTAACGGTTGAAATTTATTGGGAATTGGAAATTAATTAATGAGTGAGATCTAATAAATCTTAACCGTTAGATGCGGAAAATTAATGGTTAAGATTTGGTGTAAGACTTATTATTTTTACACCAGTGTAAGATGATCCTGCCTATATATATATTAGGGGTGGCAATTTAAGACACGACCCGCCAACCCAACCCGGACCCGACACGAAATTTTCGTATTCGGGTCAACCCGTTTAATAAATGGGTCGTGTTCGGGTTGGAAAAATATAACACGAAAATATTCGTGTCGGGTCACGGGTCAACCCGTGAACCCGCTCTGACCCGCAAATATAATTTTTTTTAATTTTTTCAAGGTTATTATGGTAATTTTATTGAATGATATTAAAAAAAATATATACACCTTAGGTTTCAAACTACCCTTTCAGATTTTATTGAATGAAGATTTTTTTTTTGTTATATTGCAATCAGATTTGGTGCTTTTTTGGGGCGAGTCGTGTAATAAACGAATCACACTTATATTATAAGATTTTTCGGGTCGTGTCGTGTCAACCCGCAAAAAAAGTGGGTCGTGTTCGGGTTGAGAATTTTGACACTAATAATTAATCGGGTCGTGTTCGGGTTGAGTCTATTCGTGTTCGTGTCAGACACAGGTCGACCCGAACCCGACCCACGAACACGATTTGCCACCCCTAATATATATATATATAGGGGTGTCAATATAGGTTTTGACACGCGGGTCGACCCGCGACACGACACGAAAATTCGTGTTCGGGTTGACCCGTAAAAAAATTTGTGTCGTGTTCGTGTTGGGGAAAATGATACGTAAAAAATTTGTGTCGTGTTCGTGTTGACCCATATTTTTTTTAATTATTTTTTTTTTATTTTTTTTATTTTTTTAAATTTTGATCGATTTTTTTATCTATTTTTTTGTCAATTACCGGTTTGACCCCTATTTTGCATGTTATTCGTGTCGTGTCGTGTCAACCCGCAAAAAATCGTGTCGTGTCAGTGTTGAAGATTTTGACACGAATAAAAATTTGTATCGTGTTCGTGTCGTGTCAAATTCGTGTCGTGTCGAATTTGTGTCGTGTCAACCCGTTTTGACACCCCAATATATATATATATGATGTAAGATCCTTTGACACCTCATCTGAGAATCGTTAGATCCAAAAAGATCAACGACTCTGATTTGCAAGCATGTAACACCATTGATCTTTTTTTTATCTAACGACTATAAAATGAGGTGTCAAATATCAAAGGATCCTACCTCTCTCTGTGTATTATATATATATAAAAGAAATATTTTACATAGAAATGAATTATACTCTCAATCTTAATTGTATTTATAATAAACGAGTATAAAAACTTCTTAGGAAAAACTAATCCTGCCCATAGATATGCTTTTCAAAATCACTGTAGTCAAGTAATTAATATCAGGAGGGCACTATATAATGTAAGTAATTAATCATTAATTCATGTTCAACAGTAATCATTCAAGAACATGAAAGAGGATCTTCAGAATTCATGAGTTTCACATAAGTGTACCTTTCTCCATTAATGCGGAAGAACTTTGATGGTGGAATACCTTTTCTAAGCCTTAACCCTTTCACCGTTCTTGTATCTTCTTTGATAGGGATTGGATACAACCTTTCTGGGCAGACTCAGATGGACGCTTCAGACTCCAATAATAAGAAACTGACCATTTCCCCTTAATATAACTGCACCTATCAGCAGTTACTTTTAAATAACTTCCCTTAATAGTCAAAATTACCATAATGCCCTTTTCATTAATTAAACCAACTGACACATAATATAACACATGAGACAAATAATTTTACATTCTCCCACTTGGCTCATGTCATGAGGTGTCCCTTCATGATTTAATCAACATTCATTATAATGCGCATTTACTAGGCTAAAGGTTCTATACATTGACCTCATCATAATTCATTATTAGAAATAAAATCAACATGAGTCATGGCGGTTGTATGCTATCAAGTCGGCATAGTCCCTTCCATGTACCACTATATTGACTCTTCTTCCTAACATGATACTTTAATAGGAAGTATACATTATGTCCAACAATAATGTCTTCGTAACGGACCATAAACATTTTCAATATCATCACATATACTTGCATGCATTCATAAATTGAAAATAAGACAATAATAGAAACATATATTCATTAATGAGCTCAGAGTGTCAATACTTAATACATAACAATAATTGTCATCATTCATTAGCTGACATAATGCCCATTCTACATACATGATCAGTAAATGTCTTGGGCGGCAATCCCTTCGTCAAGGGATCAGCTATCATAAGATCGGTGCTAATATGTTCTATAGACACTCTTTGTTTCTGAACCTCTTCTTTAACGGCAAAGTACTTTAATTCCATATGTTTAGCACCTTTGGAATACTTGTCGTTTTTAGAAAAGAAGACTGCTGCGGAATTATCACAATAAATTTTCAGCGGCTTTTCAATATTGTCGACCAATTCAAGCCCTGAAATAAAGTTCCGTAGCCATTTAGCCTGAATTGTGGCTTCAAAGCATGCCACAAATTCAGCTTCCATAGTGGACGCAGCTATTACAGTCTGCTTTGCACTTTTCCATGACATAGCTCCTTCAGCTAAAAGATACAGGTAACCACATGTAGACTTTCTTGTGTCTACGCATCCTGCAAAATCTGAATCTGTGTATCCAATCACTTCAAGGTTGTTAGACCTTCTATAAGTAAGCATGTGACCTTTAGTTCCTTGCAAATATCTCAGAACTTTCTTTGCAGCTTTCCAATGATCCATACCGGGATTACTTTGGTATCTACCCAACATCCCAACTGCAAAGCTAATATCTGGTCTCGTACAAGTCTGAGCATACATTAAACTCCCAACTAATGATGCATACGGAATTGCATCCATTTCTTTTCGTTCCAATTCACTTTTAGGACATTGCATGAGACTAAATTTATCTCCTTTCTGAATTGGAACTGGAGATGATGAGCAGTTTTCCATTCTGAATCTCTCTAGAACTCTATTAATATATGCTTTCTGAGACAAACCCAACAGTCCTTGTGATCTATCACGGAATATTTCTATTCCTATCACATAAGTTGCCTCACCCATATCTTTCATTTCAAAGTTACTAGAGAGAAACTTCTTAGTCTCATTTAAAAGACCAAGATCATTAGTTGCCAGCAAAATATCATCAACATACAGAATCAATAATATAAACTTGCTCCCACTGATCTTCAGATATATACATCGATCAACAATGTTTTCTTTAAATCCAAAGGAAACAACAGTATCATTAAACTTAAGGTACCATTGCCGTGAAGCTTGTTTAAGTCCGTATATTGACTTCTTAAGTTTGCACACCATGTGCTCTTTACCCTTTTCTATGAACCCCATTGGTTGGTCCATGTACACATCTTCATCTAAATTTCCATTTAGAAAGGCAGTTTTCACATCCATTTGGTGTAACTCTAGATCATAATGAGCCACCAATGCCATAATAATTCTTAAAGAATCCTTCTTTGAAACTGGTGAAAAAGTTTCTTTATAGTCAATGTCATCTTTCTGAGTGAATCCCTTTGCAACAAGTCTGGCCTTGTAACGTTCTAAGTTACCATGAGAGTCACGTTTGGTCTTAAAGACCCATTTACAACCAACTCTCTTGCACCCTTCTGGTAACTCAACAAGATCCCAAACCTTATTCTGTTCCATAGATTTCAACTCATCTTTCATAGCATCTAACCACTTATCACCATTTTCACCATTCATGGCTTGTGAAAACGTTACTGGATCATCCTGAATACCCATGTCAAAATCAGACTCTTGTAGATATACCACATAATCATTAGAAATAGCAGGTCTCTTTTCTCTTTGAGATCTTCTTAATGCTATCTGTTGTGGTTCTTCTACTATGGGTTCATTCGGTTCATTAACAATGATTTCTTCATGAGTAGTGGGATCATTAACTTGTCCTTCATTATTATTGATTGGTTCAATAGCATAAGGAACAATAACTTTACTAGAGCTACAAGTCAATGGAACTTGTATTCTCACTTCATGAATATCCACTTTACGTGGTGTTTCACTCCCACTAACTTCACCATTCTCAATGAACCTTGCATTTCCAGATTCAATAATCCTTGTAGTATGATAAGGACAGTAAAATCTATACCCTTTCGATTTTTCTGGATAACCAATGAAATAACCACTGATTGTCCTTGCATCCAGTTTCTTTTCTTGCGGATTGTAGTATCTAATTTCTGCCTGACAACCCCAAACATGCAGGTGTCTTATACTAGGTTTCCTTCCAGTCCAAAGTTCAAAAGGAGTCTTTGGAACTGACTTACTAGGAACCCTATTCAATACATACATGGCAGTTTTTAGAGCATAAGTCCACAATGAAACAGGTAAAGAAGAATTACTTAACATACTCCTAACCATATCCAGTAAGGTCCTATTACGCCTTTCAGATACACCATTCTGTTGCGGTGTACCGGGCATTGTGTATTGAGCACAAATACCACGCTTTTCCAGAAATTTAGCAAATGGGCCCGGATGTTGTCCACTTTCATCATACCTTCCATAATATTCACCACCCCTATCAGACCTGACAATCTTCACCTTTCTGTCTAATTGCCTTTCAACTTCATTAATATAAATCTCCAAAGCATTTGCAGCTTGAGACTTATCATGCAGCAAATAGACATAACCATAACGTGAATAATCATCAATGAAAGTGATAAAATATTTTTCTTTATTGAAGGCATTAACATCAAACGGACCACATACATCAGTGTGTATAATTTCAAGAAGCTGAGTGCTCCTTGTGGCTCCTTTCTTTGTGTGTTTTGTTTGTTTTCCTTTAATACAATCCACACAAATATTTAAATCAGTAAAGTCTAAATCCGGAAGGATTTCATTATTTACCAATCTTTTCATCCTTTCTTTGGAAATGTGTCCCAAACGTTTATGCCACAAGTAAGCGGAACACTCATTAATTAAGGTACATTTAGTACCAACATTATGATGCAGAGTCATAAGTGTTTCAGCATAAAGATTATCAAGACATAATTTATATAATCCATCACATAAAGTACCATTACCAATCAAATGATTGTGCTTGTACAAACTGAAACTGCCACTACCAAATTTAAAAGAGTATCCAGCAACATCAAGTTTGGAAATTGAAACTAAATTTCTAGATATACTAGGTACATAAAGAGTTTCACATAAATCCAAATGATATCCACTGTCGAGAATTAAACGGTAAGTCCCAACAGCTTCCACCGGAACTTTCACTCTATTGCCCATAAAGACAAACTTTTCATTTGGCCTTGTGGTTTGGGTCATAAGGAATCCCTGCATTGTATTAGAAACATGAGTAGTACAACCAGAATCAATCCACCAAGTATTATAAGGAACTTCAGCCAGGTTTGATTCATAACATACATAAGCACTAGGCTTACCTTTCTTTTCGAACCAAGCCTTACGTTTCAGGCAATCCCTTTTGAAATGCCCTTCCTTTTTACAGAAATGGCACCTCATCTTTGCATTACTTTCCTTTTTGTGGATTTTAGAAGAAGAGGCCTCATCAACTTTAAGGGGTCCTCCTCCTCCTCCTTTCTTCTCATGCTTCTTACCTTTATTCTTTTCAGCTCCTTGATGCTTTACATAATTGATGGAATGAGCTCCCTGATTCTTAAGTCTGGTTTCCTCCTGAACTAACATACTGTGCAATTCATGCACATTCCATTTGTCTTTCATGGTATTATAGTTCATTTGGAAAGGACCATACTCAGACGGTAATGAGTTCAATACGAACTGCACCAGGAAGTTCTCATCCACATCCATTCCCAATGCTTTTAATTTTGCCGCAATGCTTGTCATTTCAATAACATGCTCATGCATAGTACGCGAACCATCAAACTTCATGGTGGTCAGTGTACTCATAAGTGTCCCAGCAAGAGACTTATCAGCAGTTTGGGAGCGCTCTTCCACAAGTTTCATCATTTCAATGGCACTTTCAGTTTGTGGGAGAGCTGACTTAATGTTGCTTGCTATGCTCATTTTCATGTACATCAAACTTAATCTGTTGGATCTTTCCCAGTTCTTAAAATGGTTCCTTTCATCCTCAGTGCTTTCAGGAGTAATAGCACCAGGTTCCTCTTCTCTAAGAGCCAAATCCATATCCATTACCCCAAGGTAAAATTGGATTTGCTCTTTCCATTCAGAGAAGTTCAGCCCATTAAAAACTGCAACAGTTGAGAACATGGAATGTGTGGCAACAGGTACTGCAAGGAATAATATTTAAAACATTAATGCTTTGAGTCATACATGTCACATACTAACATACTTCACAGATTCAAACATACTAACTTCAATGCATATCAATGTTCACCTTTGGGGATCCATTAACATACACCATTAACTATAATGATGCTATAAAAATTTCACATAATTTGGCAATGATGCATACCCTATCATAAATATTTGTCATCTTTGGATGTCCAAATGTGAGGAAATATGCCAACAATACCAACATCCATGTTCATTTTATAAAACAAATAATCAACCTTTGGGTTGATCCCCAACTGTTCTATAATAATGAACTTCAATATACCACAACCAGAAAATTATTTCATACTATTTATAGCATCACAGTCATGGTAATTGAAATAAAATCATAATATTTGAAATTAAAATAACTCTCCAAGATTTGGCCACTTTGGTGACTAACAAATCTATCATAATTAATTTCAAAACTTTAATATTTCATAAACAATAATAGGATTAAATTTTCACATTTAATTTTAATCCAATCACATCACATAATCATTGACAGTTTAGCAAAATGACCACCGAAATTAATCAGTGATATTACGGTGCAAAATGGAAAACCGAATGGCATTAAAAAAAAAATAACATACTGTGCATCATTCAATAATTCATCCATTAATATTTGTTGAATGTATGAATGTGAACCTTCATTGAAAAAAAAAAAAAACGTAACATGTATTGAATTGAATTGAAAAACATACTGTCGTTGTCTGTTAACAAATTCAATTTAAGAATTTGCTTCACATGCTTTATCATTAAAGGACACGAAAACCGATAAAGCATATTCAAATCAAAAAACACAAATGCTTTCGTTCCAATTCAAATGCTTTCGGAATCGCATCGAAATCGGAATCGGTAATTTGAAAGGGACCCTAATTTTTTTTTTTTTTTTTCAAATCAATAATTCATCATAATCATAAATGGAAAAACATAAATTCTTAAACCATGCTCTGATACCACATGTAAGTAATTAATCATTAATTCATGTTCAACAGTAATCATTCAAGAACATGAAAGGGGATCTTCAGAATTCATGAGTTTCACATAAGTGTACCTTTCTCCATTAATGCGGAAGAACTTTGATGGTGGAATACCTTTTCTAAGCCTTAACCCTTTCACCGTTCTTGTATCTTCTTTGATAGGGATTGGATACAACCTTTCTGGGCAGACTCAGATGGACGCTTCAGACTCCAATAATAAGAAACTGACCATTTCCCCTTAATATAACTGCACCTATCAGCAGTTACTTTTAAATAACTTCCCTTAATAGTCAAAATTACCATAATGCCCTTTTCATTAATTAAACCAACTGACACATAATACAAATAATTTTACATATAAGTGATGAAGAACTTTTAGTTGTTATGGCAATTATAACTCAGTGGCAGAGTGGAAACCTCGTTGACGTTCCGGTTGAACAGAAAGAATAGATTTACCATCCCTACATACTCACCCTCTTTAATAACTAAAATATAAATGAATGACTAATTTTGTTAGAAATACTGTTTTGAGTTAGATTGACAGCTAGCCATAGCACACTGACGAACACGGCTCCCAACTTGTCGGTAAATCAAGGAGTGGCCATATCCTAATAGTTCATGATTTCAGCTTTGCCTATACGCTTTCAGAAGTAAAAGACGACAAGTCCAAGTAGTCAGACAACGTACCTAAGTACTCGCATTTATATATGCCTACACGTACTTTTAAGTTATCTTCTCCTGCTAACACTCTTCCCAGCTTCACAAATAATACCAGAATTCTAATACAAAAAGGAGAACGGTGAACCAAAACTGACATAGAATTATGAGTAAAAAGTTAGATGAAACTTGGATCTAATCTGAAAATAGTTACAACTGAGGCAAACGCTTTTCTTTTCTTATTCTGACAAAAATTGGCATAATGTTTCTTCTGGTCATTAAAAAAACCAAAGAAACAAATACCTTAACCTTCAAAAGAATTTGGCTCCTTTTAAAACAGTTTAGACAATTTTTCAACCTTCATCATAGAGAAATGAAAAACCCTTCTAACTCCCCCAAATTTTATATCCAACAGATCTCTCACACAAGAGTAGGATTTAAAGTCTGAACAATTCAGAGTAGGACTCAAGTGTGTCCCAAGAACAATATTACTTCATCTTAAAATCCAATTTGTTTTAAAGAATAGAATTTAAACAATCAAACTGTTCGTAAAGGCTCATTAGTGATTTCTATATCCTGCGCTAACCCTCACTCCCCTCCTTGTTTTCCACCTCCTCGAAATCACCTTCAACAACATACTTTAACAGCATAAGCCCGAGAAATTACAATAGAAAGAGCAAGAAACTCTTCAGCGAATAAGTTCATATCATTCTAAGGTGGTGTTTGGTTGGGATGGTTTTTTGGAGAATATCTATCTTTCTCAAGTATGACTTTTAGAAACACCATGTTTGTTTCAACATATTTTCTCCAAAAATCCATCTATCGAGGAAGTATGGATTTATGAGAAACATAGATATACTCAGTGTTCAAAAACCCAATTTGAAGGTGGGATTTTCGGAAAACCGGTTATCTCACTTTTAATGCAAACTACCAAATTTTCCCAGTAAAGTTTTCCCCCACCAAACAACTTTTTTTTACATTTTTCTACCTATTTCACTTTATCCATCTTTCCAATCATTTCTCTATCTATTACATTTCCCTACTATTCTAAAAAAATTTCTCATACCAAACGCCCCAAGTTCCAAATACCAAACCTATTTCGCCACTGAAAACACTAGACATCTATTCTAGAGCATATCATCGTTCTTATGTAACACGAAGCAGATCATCGAATGCCTAACTACCGCAAATTTTAAGTTCTATGGCAACAAAATAACACCAATAATAAGGATTCAGCAAGTTTAAATAATATGAAATATAGGCTAAGAACATAGAAAGCCAAGGCAAGGCAAACTCAAAGTGGTGACAGTAAATACCACAACGAACCCGTACATCCTTATGCAACAACATCATTCAAAACATTAATAAACCTACGTACTCACTATAACTCAAAGACTTAATAACACGGATTGCGCAAGAAATTAGAACACAAAAATAAATAGTAACAACTCTTATAACTATCAAATTAATAATCTCTTCAAAACACTTCTCACTGAGAAGATAAACAAAAACAAAAACTCTGTCAATTTGAGTAGGGTTCAACCAAAAAACAATATCACAAACCACCATTAAAAAGCAAATACTTTTCCCATTTAATATAATACTAAAAAACAAACTTAAACAATAGCATTGGCTGCACTTGCAATCCTAGGCCACAAATCAGCACACTCCTTCCCAATTGGACCAGTAATAGCAGAACCTAAAATAACAAAGCAACACCAAATTAAAACCAGAACAAGCTATAAACATATAGGAGATCAAACGGTAAACAATAAATTTTACCTTTCATTTCACCCTTGGGATTCACAATGACACCAGCATTATCTACAAAAAACAAAAAACTACCAAATCAAGAGTTGATCGCTACCACCATGTAGAAACACTAGGGGTTTAGTGAAACGAAAGAAGTACCTTCGAAGTACATGTAAACGCCGTCCTTTCGGCGAAAAGGCTTGCGCTGACGGACGATGACGGCGGGTAACACCTTCTTACGGAGATCAGGTTTTCCCTTCTTGACGGTGGCCATCACCATGTCACCCACGCAAGCCGATGGCAAACGGTTCAACCGACCTTTGATCCCTTTCACCGATATGATGTAGAGGTTCTTCGCCCCCGTGTTATCGGCGCAGTTCACCGTCGCCGCCACCGGCAGACCGAGTGACATCCTGAACTTGTTCCCCGCCGATCCACCGCGACCTGATAATCAAACCATAACTAATTAACACAACAATTAACCTTGGACTAATCTACGCAATCCGAAAATCAAAACCATACCTCTCTTCGACATTGTTGCTTCTCGATCCCAAAACACAAACCCTCAAGTTCTCCCCGCTTTCTATTATATATGGCTCCAAGACGACGACGACTAGGGTTTAATCACCATGGGCCAGGGCCCAACACTCAGAGTACCATGGGCTTCGCTTTCTTATTCGTGACCCATTACTACTCCGGTTTGGACAAAATTACAGTTTCTTAAGCCATTGGGATTAGGCTAATAGTGAGGGCCGGGGGATTGGAGTAGTTACGTAATAAGTTATGTCTTCAATTTCTCATTATATTTAAAAAAGTTACGATTTTTTCATAAAAACTACGCTTGCATTTTTTTTTTATAAGAAGGTTATATTTATAATTTTTTTTGGATAAATTAAGTTTATGGTTATAAAATGACAACAAATTATATCCACTGATTTGATTGTAATAAAACAATAACTGCAAAAAATTATAAGAAAAAAATAACGTAACATTTAGTTCCCGTTCGGATTCTCTCTTTTTTAAGTTAAAAGCTAATTATAAGCAGAAATTAGGCCAAAAAATAAATTTTGAGAAAAACTCTTATAATGAAAAGTTCTTTTTTATATAATGAAAAAAAAGCCCAAAAACTCTTGAGATATATGCTTTTAATCTAAAAAATTTAAGTGATCACCAAATAGCTTTTAGTTTTTCTTTAAGCTTTTTTTTTTTTTACTTTAACTCATAAGTAATTTCTAGCTTAAAAAATAGAAGGTCCATAGGTTTATAAAAATGTTTGATTAAGCTCTAAAAAACATGCTTTTATGACATTTTTTTTATATAAACTGCTTTTATGACATTTTGTTAGAGGGCATTTTAAGTTACTCTTCATTTTTATTTTAATGTTTAAAATTCTTAAAAAGAAAAAAAAAATATCTAATTGTAAAAAAAAATAACTTTTGTTAAATTCAAAGAAAATAATTAAACAAACATGCCATATTTTCTTTATCTACTACACATTGAAAATGAGTTTCCTTGTTTATCAAAAAAAAAAAAAAATGAGTTTCCTACACGCGTGGATTGACTGAAGAGGCAGACTTAGTATTAGTCTCATATTTGTAAGAGCCTCTTTTCCATTTTATTTTTTTTTTTTAGTATATAATAGAGAGCTCCTTTCCCATTTAAGTCGTGGGGATATACTAAAAGGATGTGACTCAGACTCACCTCAAAATAAGGTATATAAAAAAAATTAGAGTATCCCAATCTGCATTGCATACACGAACCTACATACTTGACACATTTATCAGCTATACTACAATATTTGGGCATGTTTGAAATATCTTTTCAAAAATAATTTTTTTAATTTTTCAGAACAAAGAGATTTATTTGATAAAGTCTATTTTGTAAAAAAAAAATTGTAACTATTTTTTTATTCATAGAATCAAATTTAAAAAACATATATGAATTATTTTTATTTTATGTTTTGACATTTGACTTTTAATTTTTAAATTAATACAAATAAATAAATACCTATTTTATTATAGGCAGGTTACTTTTACAACTTTTTTATTTACAACTCTTACAATTCTCTCAACTCTTACAATACTCTCCGAAATATGTAGTTGAGGTCGTAAAAGTTATAAAAAAAAAATTATAAACCAAAGATTCTCATTTTATTAACTATTCTAAAAAGACAATTTTAGGAAAGAAAAAAATCGAAACAGAACAAAACATACCCTTTATCTTCTGATTGGACCAAGTACAACCTACTATGTCTAGGCTCATTACTGTGTTAGCGGTAACTTAATGAGCCGTTGCTTGGAAAATTGCAAATACTGACTTTATTTTTGTTCTTCTACCACCACAAAGGTCTCCGTGCGTTTAAATTTTGGCTAACTAGCTTTATGCTTGATGACTCTGTATCCTTCATTTTCCGAAGGAACAACGGTTATTCTGATTTCAGATTGTAGCAGTAGCAATAGCAAAATGGTATTTTTAACTTGTCCATATTTTTTAGCTTTCAACAAAATAAATTCCAGAAAAGTTCCAAAACAATTAGTCTGTCATGCATTTAGCACAACATAAACTTCCAAAACACAATCATCCATTAGCATTCAACGAACCCCTATGAATGATGCCACAAGACACCAAAGATTCAGAATTGCTACTACCTAAAGGTTATTTTCTTTTCTTTTTTTACCAGATGGTGTACAAAGCAAACAATATCCAACCTACAAGAAAAACCATAAAAAAAAAATTAAAAAAAAAAAAAGAATATTTCAGTAGGTTGGGTCTTGACAGAAAAATTGGTTTAGCATAGAATGGCTATCATCTTGCAATTTACGATCTAATGGATCCTGCATTAGGAAAGAGTAAAATGAATTAGTAACATCATAATTGGGATAAAAGTCAAAAAAGAAAATAAATAACATACATTGACTACTGGATAAAGATGAAAAAATGTATTCATCAAGAGTTTCACAAAAATCACAACATAATTTCAATGAATAACTTGCATCCAAGGGATTCATCAATCATCATTATCATTAATATAAGTCTGACACCATATACACTTGAGGCCCTTTTCGATAAGAGGTTTTGCAAAAAGCTCACTAGGAGCATATGTTAGCACTTTTATTCAACTATGTAGTGTCCAAACAGGTCAAATTAAAAATAATCAGGTCTTTCCTCAACCCATACATGATATGGGAAACAAGCTAAACAAGCAAGTTCATGAGCTACTTTGTTCCAATTTTTATTAAATATTCAAATTGAGAAAACATAACAACTTTTCTTTTCTTGAGCTATCTTCACAACCTAAATTTTTTAGTTTTTCTACACCCACTTACTTTTCCATGCGTATTCATAGTCAATGTACGCAGAGAGCACTGAGAGCAGTGACAGACATACTTCTTTACTGATAGTTGGCCACGTTACTAACTAATTAGTGTTGCAATCACACTAAGCTAAACATAAACATCAACTGTTCAGCTTGGTCCAAAGCTCAAATTTATTCTCCACATCTAAATCCTCACTTTTGCTCAGCCAGGCCAATATTTGTAAAGGTCAATGTTCCAAAACTCTTACAAAAAAGGAAATAGAGAAAAACCAACTCATGTGATGGAATCAATACTATTAGGGTTTTATGTTTATTTTGTTG
This sequence comes from Gastrolobium villosum, assembly GCA_032173675.1. NCBI lineage: Eukaryota > Viridiplantae > Streptophyta > Magnoliopsida > Fabales > Fabaceae > Gastrolobium > Gastrolobium villosum. Next base: position 102,738 of record JAVKPL010003405.1, read on the forward strand.
TAGGAAAAGTGATTGTATAATGTTATAGAGATTCGTTTTGCGTGCCATATTTTTTTCTTTTTTCTTTTGTTTTAAAATGTGTGGGTCCCATTAAATGTTGTGTGTGTAGGAAAGTTTGTTGTGTTATGTTAAAGGAGGAAATGAAAACCCATACTATTATTATCACATATCCAGTGTTACTCCAATAAATTGCATGTGATAAAAGTGTCCTCAATACTTTCTAATATCAAACTCAATTTTATGATGCCTAGATACATTAATCCACACTCATGATAAACAGAGATAAAGAAATGACAGCTACCAAAATAGTAAGCAAATTAAAGTAATTAAGATCTATGAAAGAGAACAGCAGTGTGACTCTGATCACTTAAGCAAAAACATGGGATTGTGGCTTTGTGACAGGCACAGATTGACTATAGAACATGGCAAGAAGGAAGAATCCAACAAGCAAAACATAAACATGACCATGAATCCTCAATTGTTAATTGAGCCTCATTCAATGCTTGGCCAGCTTGGCATTAGGCCAAATCAGCTACACAATCAAATAACCTTTCATGAAGAGCAAATGCTAGGTGCAAACTCGAGAAAGCCAACAAGTTAACTCACAATTTCTACAACAAAACAAGCAAATTAAGTATACAACTTTCACTTCAGTATGACCAGAGCCTTTTCAACTATCAAGCAAGCAAAAGGATGAGTAGGTTATGTAGTGTAAAGCATAATGTTATGACAATCAATGGTTGCCTTCAATTAAACAATTTCAACTTCCAAATTATCTTTATGTGATAATTCATTGAATTTACAAACTATTGTTATGATTTCTTATTATATGTCACCATCAAACGGGTATAGATGTGCTGAACAAAGAATAGCTTCCATCAAATAGATTGATGGGCCCCTAAGGCCTTTTAATAAATATTATATGCGCAGGAGAGCAAGGGCTCCAGTGAAAAGAGATGTCCAGGAGGCCCAATCTGGTGACAAAAGCCCAAGTGGAAGCAATGACCAATCTGGTGACAAAAGCCCAAGTGAAGAGAAAAGCAAAGAGGCAGAGCAAGGAAGCTACAAGCAACAGCAATTGCAATCAGTTATACACAATGCCACGTGGAAAGCTTTTAATGGAGAGGGTCACGTGGGCGAGGGGACTATGGTGAGTGGGAATAATATAGAGAGTTAGAAGAAAGAAGGCGGAGGGGAGATTATTGGAGTAAGGAGTAGCACCTGGACTTGGTGGTTCAGTGTGGTGGAAAAAGGGTAGAAGAATATGTAATAGGATGAACTTGAGTAATGTTTGTTTGGAGTCTGTAATCGCTATTTACTAATTGGTCATTATTAGCTGGTTATAAGAGTGCTTTCTTATTTGTAAGGGCTGTGCCCAGTTAGTATGGTGGAGAGTCTGCTTTCCTTTATCTTTCAGATTGTAAGGGAATTATCCCAAACCTTCTTAAATACAATATTTGATAATCGTTGTTTGGTTCCATTGATTCACTGATCTTACATTGCTGCTGAAATTACTGATACTGTTCTTATAATACAATTGGTGCCATTATAGAATCACAGACCAACTCAGAAATGCATGCAGTATATTTCAGAGCTATCAGGGTGGCTGAAACTTGAAGTACACAATCCAAAACAGATATTAAACCAATGTAGGGAAAGCCACAGTGTATGAATTGACATAATCCAAAAAAAGGTAAAGGGTCATATTTTTATGTCCAGACTCCAGAGTGAAACAAATTTATGCAGATTACATATAAATGGAAGATTTAACTTACTATTTGATCGCTTCATATTCCTGCAGAATTTACTGCCACATCTGCACCGGAACAGCTGGACGGGATGATCATTGTCATCAAAGTTGATGCCATAATCCTGCAGAAATACTATGCATATAAGCTTTTCTGGAGAAAATATCAATTCTTACATTAATTGAGCAATTCAAATTTCAAAGTGAACTGCACACAAATGAGAAGCTATGAAGATGCTCAGCAATCAGTATAACCATAAAAAATGGTCTGCCAGGTGCCAACTAACCAGTGTACTATCATTTTCAATTTAGTAGGCAGCATCAAATAAATCTTTATCCCCAAGATGATTTACTCAAATTATCTTAAACCTTGTTTCTTACTCATTTATGCCCTACTTGAGAATAAAGAGCAATTCAAATGCACCAGAAAAAAAAAAAAAAAAAAAAAAGACTGAAACAATTAATGCAATATAGGAGCATTCACCAAACAACATATTACATAACCAAACCCACGCACCCAAGTGAGCTCTTCCTGTGCTTCTATTTTTCTGGCTGTGAAGAAGGCAAACTGCACATTTGAATACATCAAAAACATCAGCAAGCAATTGGTGCTACAGAGTCTGTCTTGCCAACTAAGGTAATTAAAAACTGCAAATGGAATTGCTAACGTCTCACATGATAGTAGTGATGAGATGGACCCTCAATTTCAACTGGGATCTCAATCAAGTTTGCATCCAAACATCTGCCAAAACAAAATCAAATTATTGAAAATCTTCCAATTTACAATTTCTAAATAATGAGTACAATGTCTGCCGGGCCACCCTTTCAAAGAAGTTTATAGTTAACAGTAACACAATCATACCATCAACAGTATGCTGATGGAAAGAACCTTGGTTTGCTCAAATACAGTCATTAATTTCTTAATCTGAACACAACTAAATCGAACCACTTCCATCCTAATTCTGCTTTATCCTATATATTAAGTACTTTTATCTGCATAATTAAATAATACAAAAGTTACATTTTCCTTTTCTCTTATGATAATTACAAGCTCATGTGTTAAAAATTAAAAACTAAGTGAAAACAGACTACACTAGAATAGTGAGCTTCAACCACATTCCACCATAAAATAATTTATCTTGTCTATATAAATAGGTATCAAAATTGAAGACAAATCAGTTGTAAAATTATTCCCTAGAATGATTTTTTTCCCTTCACATTGCTTGTTTAAGTTGAAACATTTTTTGCCTGATATTTTGTCTTCTAGTTTCAAATCAGGTATGTGTTTATACTACAAAGCATCAAATTTCAAATCACGATGACTGGATAAATGAATTATTTTGTCTTCTTCAATCTTCTGTTCTTCCCAGTATCTCAAAACGTACACAAGCATAGTATGTGAATGACAAAACAGTTGTAAAAAATCGCACTGATAAACCCTATTTATATTGAACAAATAACAAGGTTTGCTCAAACAGAAGCTAAGTTAAAGCTATAGGATGAGTTTTGCTGCCAAGATTGTCAATAAGCAAACCACTTGCTTTGGTACTTAAATCTTAGGGAGCCAGTGAAAAAACCCCGAGCATGCAAACCGTTACAAGTTACCATCTAAAAAATTTGAGCTGCACCTTGTTCAATTTTGATATTGACCCAATAGTTAGTCACTTGTTTGAGTTGAGACAATTCATAAAGGTGATGATTTAAGCTGGGAAAATCCATTGCTCAGTTCTTGGATCATTTATCAATAAAGACTGATGAATGCCTCGACCTCAATAGGGCTAAATTGCTAAGAAAATCATTAATACAAGCCAAAATATTTATCTTACACATTAATAGAAACAATACCAGAGAATATCTAGAGCTAAACTTCTATAAATAATCATAAAACACTCCTGCTGAAACTTAGGAAATTTTACTACCTGTGATTAATAAACCTAGCAGCATTTCCATACGATGCTGCATATAAGCAAAGAGCTTCTTTATCCTTCAGAACTTCTGAATCCCAATCTGCATCTAATAGCATTGGGTACCTATATTTCCCGTTTTCGGGATATTTCAAATTCCTCTCATGCAACTCTTTCACAGTTAAAATTTCTCCAACAAACTCACATACAAATGCACCTTTCGGTATGTCCTCTAAGGTACGAAGACCCCACCCTTTTCCGTCTGAAGTTAAAAACACCTGAGTAGCAGATAATTATCAGAGAAAACATATCTAAACAAAGTTTTACCAAGGAAAATGCATTTAAAAAAGTAAATAAAGGATTAGTGTCACCTCAATGACCTCAACATTGAATAAATTGTATTATTTACTAGTGGTAAAGATTACTTAAACAACCACCTGCAAGTTGCAAGTTATTCCACGCTGGACAACCCGATTGCCACAATGTTTCCCACAGCCACATTTGCTCCAGCACTCTTTAATAAACTTCCTTTTTAAGTGTCCCTTACATGGTTCCAGACAATCAGCATTCTTTGCTCTTTCCAGCGGGCAGTATTTGCAACAGAAATGATTTTGAGGGTTGCGGCTGATGGCAATACACTCTTCCAAGAACTCTTCTTTTAGTAGGCCTTGCACAGTGTAAGCAAATTCGCCCCCAGTTTTATTTGTACAAGAACATGGTTTAGATGAGAGGACACAATTTCCCATACAAGTTGAACAACAATCCTCATTCCCAATACGTGATAGAGAAATATTAACATAAGCATCTTCAAAAACAAGGTTTCGTGGTATGTAGTGAAAGGATGGTATGGAATCATTGGTGATATTATTAACCCATGAAATTTTCACTCTTTCTTCTCCCTTTGTTAGATCATTAACATCACAAATAGTCATTATATCCTTAGTTGTAAGATGATGCTTTGGGACAACCACTGAACTATATAAATTTGGAGATATCGGATCTTCGAGCTCCTTCCCACCATCACTTTCTATGAAATCATTCATTCCGTCCTTCACGGAAACTAGTACATCATCATCCAGACCACTCCGGCAGGGTAGAGAAATGGGAACTTTAGGTGCAACCAAAGCAGAAGTCTTAACATTGATTGATCCATTTGAAATGCAAGAGGGCATAACGGAATCTTTCTTTCCTCTGACAATCAAATCAACATTTGCCTCAGATTCCTTGGACACATCAACAGTTAGTGTTTTATTTACAGGTCCTTCCTGCAAGTCATTATTTGAATCAGTTCCGAATTCCAACATGCAGTCACACATATCTCTCAACAATTTCAGGACAGAAAAATTAGTGCCAGTGATTTTATATGATTGAAGACATTTATCCTCCATCATTTTTAGAAACTGATCCCAACTAGGCAAATGAAAATCTGATCCCCATCAGAGAAATTTTTACCTCTCCCATAGATGACAAGGCTATCTCTACATTAGGAGTTGCTTCTTCATTTGAGAAAGGAAGAATATCTTCACCTCCAATTTCTTCATCTCTGCATTGTGATGCTACAGTGTCATGACAGTCTTGCTTTCCAGCTGCATCATTCTTCATTGAAGAATCTCTTCCACTTGATATTTCTTTTGAGGGAAAATAATCAGAAATGAAACTAATTAAACAATCATCAATACAAAGTTGAATGCGGGTTGGCAACACAATAACTAAAAGAAAAGAAAAATGGAATCATTAATAGAAGCAAAAAAAAAAAAAAACAACAACAACAACTCCACATTAAAACCTGACATGCAAGAGTAGGGGTAGGGTAGAAATCTCTATATGCAGCCTTACCACTGTTCCAAGCTCGCTCTCATGAAAATGGAAAAATTCTAAATAAAAGAAAATAAAATGGCACAAAAGTAGCATTTCTTTGGTCTAAGACTGATATATAAGTCCATTTATGATGCCAAGAACCAGGGGTTCCTTCCACACATACAAGCAAGAGCAAAGACAGAGCATCTTATGACAGGCATCTCATGACAGATTTCTAGAAACGTAGAAGTCATACAGTATGCAAGTAGAGACTTGCAATTGCATATACCAACGGAAGCACATCAGTGAGCCCCACTGAAATGCTGGCAATCGAAGGGAAAAATATTACTCAGGTTCAATTCAACTAAAATTATTTCACAGCTGAACCAAAACTTGCACATCAACTTTCCCATCTACTCTGCAGAAACTACTGACAAAATACAGTAATAATTATTAAATTCAACAAAAGTTGTCCATGAAGTAAGAATCACCACCAAGATATCACACCACTTAAAACAAACAAAGACAGAAAACAGGAAGCTTCTCATCATGGCAAAGTCAGTCGAATACCAGAAGGAATCACTGCAATGGGAACCCCATAATTTGGCATATCATCAACAGGCTCATCCTTGGGCTCTATCAAAGCATAAGGGTGAGGCATTTTGTTTTTTGGCAACAGAGAGGCTCCTAGTTCAACTGTTGGTTCTTTACATGGTACTGCAGTGGGCTCTCTGCATTGTGATGCCACAGTGCCATGGCCATCTTGCTTTCCAGCTGCACCATCTCTTCCACCTGATGGTTCTTTTGAGGGAAATAAACCAAAAATAAAGCTAATCAAACAATCATTAATACAAAGTTGAATGCGGGTTGGCAACACAGTAACTACAGGAAAAGAAAATGGAAACATTATAACTATAAAGAAAAATAAATGACACAAAGTATATTTCTTTGGATTAAGACTGAATCATTAGACCATTTATGATCCCAGGAACCAGGGTTCCTTCCACATATACAAGCGACAGCAAACACACAGCATCTTATGACAGACTTCTACAAATGCAGAAGTCATACAGTATGCAAGTAGAGACTTGCACCTGCATATGATAATGGAATTGCTGGCATTCAAGGGGGGGATATTACTCAGGTTCAATTCAACTCAAATTATTCACAGCTTAACCAAAACTTGCACATAACTTCGTTTCTTCTTTAGAGGTATGTTGGCATTAAAAATTCTTACCTGTATTTTCCTAAGAAAATATTCCCAACTACTGTGCAGCATTACCAACAAAATACAGTACTTATTATTTCACATTCAACAAAAAGTTAAACCACGAAGCAAAGGTCACCACCAAGATGTCATACCAGTAAAAACAGACACAGACAGAAAACAAGAAACTTCTCATCAAGACATAGTAAGTTGAATACCAGGTAGAACCACCGCAATGGGAACCTCATAATCTGGTATATCATCAATAGGCTCATCCTTGGGCTCGATAAAAGCATAAGTAAGAGGCATTTTGTTTTTCAGTAACAGAGAGGCTCCCTGTTCAACTGTTGGTTCTTTGACTGGTACTGCAGGGGGCGCTCTGTCAGATATAAATTTTCTCCCACTGGTATTTACTTGAGGTGATAGAGGTTTCTTTCCCTTGTCAACAATGGCATCTTGTGGTGGGACTTGACGAACTTCAATGCTTGCATTTTCATCAGATAATGCTGCTGAGCTGGGACCAAAGCTAGTCAGTGGGCGCGAAGATTGAACCTCTTGGCCTCTTAAACGCAACCTCTTCAATGGTCGCAATGGCTCATCATGCATATGAGCTTCTTCATCATCTACCTCTGCTTCCTGGATATTTGAAAGGCCAGAAGACATGTCAGCAGCTATTGGCTTAAGATCAAAAATGAAATAAAGACAGACTCAGCAACATAGAATAACAAGTTTTACATACATCAACTCTCTTGCTTTTCTTTTTCTGCTCCAGCTCTGGCACCTGTTAAATGATATCAGACAATGGATGAGAGTATGTAGAATAGACCAGAATATGGATAAACAAAAACAAACAATTGATAATGTGGGAAATACACCTTATTTTCTTCCTCCTCAAATATTGCATCTGCCAAAGCTCTATAGCTCTCTTCTTCGATAAGTTCCCAGTTTTTATCATACAATCTAAGTAGTTTCTTCAATACGGGTTTCACTTTTGATTCATGTATCCCAAGATTTGCCATTGCCCGATAGGCCGCTACCACTTTTGGATTGGGTGCCATCTATGATCAGCCAAGAGTTACTTCTGCTAGAGGCTACCAAATGCAAAACGCAATTAAATTTCAAAGATTTCTGAGATGGAAAAATACAATATATGATTTCTGAATGATTAAGCTAGCAGTAGCAGTCCTCAACAATGTTTTGGTAGCGAGTTAGAAAACAATAGCAGAGGGAATATAAAATAAATAGGGAAAAATGTTTGTTCTTTTAAAGGACATGTCTCATTTTAAGTGAGAGAGAAACACAACCTAGTAAGGAGCCTGGCCCCTTAACCCCTTAAGAAGAGGTCTCGAGTTCAAGACCTAGGAATTGAAAAAAATGATTTGGGAGAGCCGCCCCGAGAGGGTCCGATAGTGCTCGATGGGAAGAGGATACCTTTGAATTTATTCAAAAAAAACACAACCTAGTATTTTTTTTTTTTAATTTAAAAATAAGAGTTGAGATATTCTAACTACCAAAAATTCTCACTAGTAACTTACTACCCATCACATCACCATTGGATAAAAGAGTGAGGATGTTAAAAAGTTTTTGAATTCTAATGGTGATTAAATAGGTAGTAAGTTGGTAGTAGAAAATTTTGGTAGTGAGAATATCCCTCCTCTAAAAAAACCATTCATTTCCTCTTCCATGATTTTCATTACTTGTGTCCTTCTCTCACTTAAAATGAGATAACTTTCAATCCTTTAAAAAGACAAACACTAAACCTAAGAGAGTTCGAGTATAAAACCATTGATAGGGCTTCAATTAACAACTTAAGCTTCTAGGTTAAATTGGTTTCTTTACTGAGTTTTGTGTCCTAACACAATGACAGAGAACGCGCAATGGAAATTTTGAAGAATTTAGGACACTGACCTTACCTTACCAACGGAGACTTAAATAACAATCTGAGAAAATGGAAGTTAAAGCGAGAAATGGTACACAAACATGCACAGTTCATAGTAAAAAGGAAACCTGGAACCTGCGAGGAACAATGTGGTCAGGAATGTTGAGGAAGAAAACAAGGGTTTTGAGTATCGAAGGTTGCCTGCATTTTTTGAATTGTGAAATTTTATTTTGTTTTTTTTTATTAAGGTTTTGAAAAAGGAAGAATTAAGAATATAAAACCATAAGATGAAGTGTAGCGTGGTTTCACTTTACCTACTTTTGGATCGGTGACGAGTGAACCAAAAGGCAAGTACTGTGGTCTGTGGAGGACTCTTCCTCCACTCCGGTGGAAGCGAGAGTCTATGCTATAGCCTTCCTCACTTTCTTAACAAATTCTCACTTCACATCAAAGTAAGAAAAAATGTTTTTGATTTAATAGGGGAAAAGTGTGTGTCATTTTTTGTAAATGTGTGATAGTCTGGTTAGGAGAAATATATAGATAAATGAGGAGAGAGTTCACAACAAAACTTAAAAGATGTGGGTTTTGGTGTGAGTGAAAGGATATAAGTTGTGTAATTTAAAAGAATAAACATTTTTTTCCTTTAAAAAGTCATAAATGAAGATTTGTCCATTAATTCAATATGCTTTTCGGATGCATTAAAATTAGTGTTTTATAAGAGATATGTAGGAAAAATGATTGTGTTATGTTATAGAAATTCGTTTTACATATGGAGTTTTTTTTTACTACGGGCCCCACAAAATGTTGTGTGTAGAAAAAAATTTGTGGTCATGTTGAATGATAGATGATAAACCCTTAAAATTATGTCCATTAATTCATTCATGAATTTTTTTTTTAGTAATTATTCATGGAGATTGATATGTTTACAAACTTTTTTTAAATTTTTTTATAAATTACATTATGTTCTCTCGGGATAATATAGTGTAACCAGTGTTCTCCAACGTAGTTTGTAAAAATTGGTAGAGAAAAAAAATTATAAATATAACCTGTCCTTGTTCATTAATGTATTTTAATGGTTAAAATATTTCATTGTGTTCGGTGGTTTATTAGGCATAATCCGGGAGCACATGTAATAATATTCGGATTAAATAATTCACTAGGTTATGAATCCGTCTACTCGGAGCCCAAATTATGAGCCCTTCTTAAAAGCCCAGAGTATGGCCCTAATCCACGTTTCTTTCTACCTATATAATGACAGACCACAATCATTAAAACTATCAAGTTATTAATTGCCTCATATCCACTACTAATAACCGTTAATTAACATATATAAAGGAAAAGATTAAGGTCAAGAAAAATAAGTTTATAATAACCCCATATTCACTATTATTAACCGTTAATATAACATATATGTAAAGAGAAAGATTAAGGTTAAGAGAATTAAGTTTAGATTAACCATAAACAATATCAAACTGATTAAACCTTTATTTATGCATTAAGTTTAAGGTTAAGAGAATTAAGTTTATAAGGTTCACACTGAACGTCTTGTGAGAATTGTATAATCAATTTATTTATGCATTAAAATATTTTGTCCTATCACAATGTTTGGATTAATTGAAAAATAAGAGTGTTTAATGATTTTGATATTATAGGAGAAAAAATTATTTTTTCTTTCTTTCTCTTCTACTCACATAGCTCCACATGGGATTAGATGTTTTTATATAGCGATGGTCGAGGGAGATAAATTTGTCTGTAATTATAATGACCCTCACATTTATTATGGATTTAATATTTAAGGATAAATAAAGAAAAAATAAATAAAGTCACTTTTGATAAAAAAAAATAAAAAAATAATTAAATGACAGCTAAGAGGTCAAAATATTCTACTTCAGTGGATAAAGTTTTGTAATGAATTGAGGTGTTTAGATAGATAAGTGTATACCCGCTACCGCTGGTATAGCGAACTCACTTCAGTAACTCAAGTGAGTTACTATTCATCATTTTCATTCTTCAATTCCACGGGCAGCAACAGTGAGGGAGAGAAGAGAAAAGAGGATTTTGATCCAAAATCTTTGAAGGCTGATAACTTGAGCTAGAGACCTCCAAATCACTCCGTTCCAAAGCTAAACTTGTGAGAAATTTCAAGAGGAATCCATTGGTACCAGTATTTCTGGGTGGGTTTCACTATAGAGAAAGATCTTCCCCCAATGATTTTGAATTTCATGGAAAAGATGGATTTTGATGGAGCTTGAGGCCATGGGAGCTTAGAAACTCATCTCTCATTTGTTCTAGAGTGCATTGGGGTAAGAAATTCCCTTCCTTTTCATGTTTTTGTAAAGATTGAATTTAGGTTTTCATTTTGAAAATTTGGTTTGATTGAGCATGTTAGAGCTTGATTCAGGTTTAGCTCATGCTGAGAAAAGTGTTTAGATGAGAATTTTAGCAGTGAAAATGTATTTGGAAAATTAAAGATACCGTATTTTGAATAGTGTCGTATACATGAATAGTGACGTATGCATGAATAATATTGTAGAGATGAACAATACTGTATATATGAATTAATGAATCTTTGATTAGAGCTGTGTGATAAGCTTGAATTTGATGGACTAAAGCATTGGAATCATGAAGTTGACATGATTTCCTTTATGTGCTTCTTAGCCATTTACAAAGGAAGTATGTGCTATGAGTTATTGTTTTACAAAGCGAGCATACTTTTATGCATGGAATAATATTTTAAGGTGTATGGACCTTCGCTTTGGTGAAATAAAAAAGGAAATAAGGTAACTCCTTTGTATGACCTTAAAATGAGTTTTGGCCATTTTTAAAGGAGGTATATGTTCGGAGATATTGTTTCACAAAGTGAGAACACTTATATGCGTAAAATAATTTATATATGTGGCTAAGCTTGGGTTTATGCACTAGACAAAGAGGGATCTTATAGCTCCTTTGTAATGGGCATTCTACCTTAAATTGGAAAAAAATAGGCTTTTAGGTGCTAAGGGAGTAATGAGTGTTCTAAAGGCATTTTGGGACTATCCTAAGACTAAGTGAATATGAGGAATTTTGTAGGGATTTGTTGAACAAAGAACCACCCACTCATAACTTAATATGATTAAGTAAAAAGAAAATAAACAATAAAGTGTGTGTCTTGTATATTTACATGGCATTATATCATTTTATTGAGTTTGTGTTGAATTCCTTCTCTAGGTGTGCCTAGGGACTGTGAACGTTTGGATTCTCGTGGAGCAAGATAAGTAGCTTGTCCTTCAAGTAATCAAATTGTAAAGCTCCAAGAGGTAAGCTCTATGTTTATGAGGTTCGCTCCTACTTTGTGTTCCACCATAGTGTATGGACTGTGGTCAGGTTGTATGATATGTATGAGATATATGATATAGAATCATTCATGTAGAGCTATACGATGATGTGATATGATATGTTTTGATGTGTTTAACTTGATATGTTTTGATGTGTTTACTTTGATATCTTTTGATGTGTTTACTTTGATATGTTTCGATATGATTTATGTAATGATTTATGGACATCGATTTGTTATGCACTGATGTCCACTTGGGGTCCTCCCTTGGGACTGACTGTGTATATGTCTGTTATATGTTGAGTTCCGCTTGGGGTCCTCCCTTGGAAACATGTGAACTGATTTCCGCTTGGGGTCCTCCCTTGGGATTGATTGTGTACACCTCTGTTATGTGATGATCTTTGGCCATTGATCTTATGTACACTGATGTCTTCTTGGGGTTCCCCCTGAGATTGACGGTGTACGCCTCCGATATGTTTTGGTTCCGCTTGGGATCCTCCCTTGGGAACTCTTACGTTGATTTCCATTTGGGGTCATTCATTGAGAATTACTATGTACATCTCTGATATGATTTGTTTTGTTCTAATTTGATTATTGTAATGTTTTGTAAAGGATATTTGTTACGTACGTTGATTTCTGCTTGGGGTCATCCATTGGGAATGATTGCGTACGTCTCAGAAATAACATGTTTCGTTTTGATGTGAGTATTGTGATGATTTTTGTAAAAGATATTTGTTACGTGCGTTGATTTCTGCTCGGGGTCATCCCTTGGGAATGACTGCGTACGTCTCTGATAAGATTTGTGTATATGCTTGGTTTAGTTATGATATTGGATCACATACTATTTTATATGAGATATGTTCAGCTATGATATTTGCTTATATGATGTTTTGTATATTATGTATCTGTCTGTCATGCAGGAAGTGAGCCCAGGGTATGGAGAGTTCTCTATAAACTTGGAGCTTACTAGAGATTCGTCTCTAACCCCGTTTGGGAATTTGATTTCAGGAACAAAGTTAATTGAAGAGCCCTCATAGGACAAGGACACTACCCGTGGCTAGAGGTACTAGTATGAGGATATGGAGTTCTGGGTAGGCGAAAGCTACTATTTATTATAGATGTTATTTTTTGAGAATATGTACTATTGTATAGTGTTCTATTCATTTTGGGATCTTGAGGTTCGATCCATTATACACTATATGGTTCGTATATGTTTTGTACATGTGTTCATATTTGATGCATGTACATTTGTGTATTCAGATATGTGCATGTGCTGAAATATGTATGTGGTTAGACATAGTTGCACGGAGCGAGTATGCATGCATCCATGTATAGGTATACAGTCCTTTATAGATATCTGGTATTTCTGAAATTATATATGGTATAAGTTGTTTATCAGGAACCTTTGAGAGTGGGATTGACAAATCCCCAATTGTCCAATTTACAGTGGTTACTCTGCCCGATTTTTGTCTTCGTCAAATACAAATTAAATTAGGAGAAGTATGCAATGTGAGATATCATGTAAATTAAGATTAATGAAAAATAAAAGAAAAAGTTAGCTCGTATTTTCATAAGTTAAGTCTTCCGTTGTTTCTGTTTGTATCATATGTATGTTAATTGAACCGGCTCGAGACGGGCATGTTACACTAATAACATAAGAAATATTACATCCAAAATGGATAAAGTATTTCTCTAGTTATTGGAGATAAATTATCTCTAGTGATCCTTAAAATTACGTCGTTTTGAATTCACGAATGGTGTTTTTATAATTTTGTTTATTTTTTTATCATATAAATTTTACTAAAACACCCTTCCTAAATTCAAAATGATGTAGTTTTGAAGGGTCACTAAAGATAACTTATCTCGAGTTACTGAAAGACTTATTTCCATTGACTGAAAAAATATTTTACCCATACATATATATATGTGTGTGTGGAAACATCAAGTTATAAAAACAATAAGTCTTGTGGGCTTAATCGTTGATTTTTATAATTTAATGGTTATAATTTATTAGGTCACACTTATTAGTTTATCATAAATCATAATTGTTAAATTCACGAATATCAACGATTAAAATTTAGTATAAAACTTGTTATAAAAAAAATAGTATAAAACTTATTATTTTTATACCTAGGGGTGTAAAAGGGCTAAGCTGGTCTATAGGAGATACAACCTAGCCTATATTAGGTCAAGTTTGACCTATTACAAATATTCAAATAGAATAGGCCTAGTTTAAAAATAATATCTATATAGAAAGTAGGCCATTGGCTTTTTTTGAATATGTCGGATCTATAAGTCTACAGTTTGACCTATTCATAATTTTAAATAAAATAAATGAAATTATTATTTTAATAATTTTAAATAATAGAATTATTATTTTATTAATTTTTTAAATTATGAAATGTTTAATATGCTGAAAGTCTTAAATAGCCTAACAGGCTTATGCCAAGGCTTTTATATTTTAAATATAGGTTAGGTCAGACTTATAATTTAAACCTACACAGGCTAACAGGTCAGTCTAGACCTAAGATTTTTTACACAGACCTGACGTGTTTAAACCAAAGTCTAGTATAACCTAGTCTATTTACACCCCTAGCTATACAATTGTAAGTTGATGTTATCTGTCCTATATTTACTACATATATTTAAGGTCAGATATCTGTCCATAAAATCATGGGGATCTTCGTAGTCTTCCCCACCAAAAGGATTTTTCTCGACCAAAGTAATCAGCGACGGATGAATGTCATAGTTGTTGGCATCGATCTGTGGCCTGACTATGCTAGAGTTCGGCCTTGTGATAAGAAGAGCAAGGATTGACTCCATCAATTCTTCTCCTGGGGGTGGATTAGAGGCTGCCATTTATGATTCAGTGTTTGTCCTTGAATTTGAGGATTCTTCCTGCTTGCTTTGCTTGGCTAGCTTTCGGTTATTCTTTGCAGTTTTATCGATTTCTAGATCAAACGGTAAAGTGTCTCGATTTACTTCACCTCGCATAAACTAAAGCAAAAAGATTAGTAACAAAACAAAATCCAATCAAGAAAATCAGAAGTTATAAATAAAATTGGCGTATTCAATCCTCATGGAGATAATATTTTATTCATCCTTTTATTACTTCGAACGATCGGTACATTTGTCATTGTCGCAACAAGTTTTTGGTTAAAAATGATAAGCTTTAAACTTAGGTCATATGAATAGCTGACCTCAACCTCTTCTGATTAGAGTATCATATGAATAGCTGACCTCAACCATGTGAAAAAGTGATCATGTGGTCATTTTATTTGATCACAATTACTTATTTAAAAATTATATAATTTTCTCTCTCTTATTTCATCATCAATAATCAATAAGTGATTGCGATTAGATAACATAATCAAATCACATGACTACTTTCTCACATGAGAGGATCCACTTGCTTTGTTCACCCTTTAAATTTATAACTAAATGTTAAAATTAGTGTTAAACGTATGAGGCATTCGTGTTGTATCGTTGTATGACACAAACGTATTAACGGAATCAATCAATGTCGATTGATACATGCTACTTTCTGTTTCAGATAAACCCAAATTTTGTATGGTACTGACCATACAAATTCTTTTCTCTATACGTATATTTATGCGTGTGGATCAGTGAAAGTCTGAAACAAGTAATTCATTTGTTTGTTATTTAAAAGATTTGAGACTCAAATCCTATTCATTATACCAGTCTGTGACGAATTACCGTCATCACGAGTTGTGAGTTGCGACAAACCATCCTATCGACGAACCACGTTAAATAGACAATTTTCTACGCACATGATAAATGTAGGTCTCAATTTTATTTTTTTTCTCACCAATCATTTGTGGGCCCCTCTTATTATTTTATTTCACCAACATAAAATACTTTATCTATATCAACATAAGAAAAATATTTCCCAAATTAAAATAAGGGTAATAATTTTATCCTTTTACGAGATAAAATTTTTCGTTCTTGCATATACAATACTTGGGCGACTTCATCATGAATCTTTTTCTCTCTTACCATTCCATGAACCTTATTTATATTATGATTTATGAGTCTTTCTTATATAAAAGGAGAAAACCATTCCCTTTAAAATAAGGGGTTTTAGTTTATTCTTTAGTATGACGTGATAAAATTTCTTACACACACTATTTTGTAGGATCCGCATTTTTTGTTTTGAAAAAAAATAAAAAATTAAAGCACTGAAAACGAATCTCAATAATATACATAATCATTTTTTCTACCTCATAACTCTTATACAATTTTAAAAAATTATATGTATACAGTATATAAGAATGCGTCAGTGTTCATTACTCTTTAAGCCCACGCGTTAAAAAAACCGCAGAGGCTACCAGCCGTACCGCAGAGAGAACACGCTCCGCGTCTAACTGTAAAAAAATATAATTTGTTGATTTGTTGGGTGCATTCAAAAGATGCTTTTGGGTCAAAACAATCTCATGGACTTTACATTTATGTCCAAGTTTTTGCAACAGAATTAGACAAACCAATAATTTAACCTCTGTTTCACTAATAATTCAAAGACGAACTAGCTAGCTTTTCATTTAAACTATTAATTTGATTGAGAACGAGAAAACGATCCAATCCACCCAGAATCTCATACAACAAGTGAGAGAGAGAGAGAGAGGTAGAGGTAGTTGCATATAAAACAAAAAAATAAGCAGCGAAAACAAACACTAAAAATATGGACACGGTTTTCGTAACAGTTTTCGTGTTCCTTCTCCTTCTTGGTGCTCTTACTCCTACTCCTACCTCAGCTGCGGATACAACAAACTTGGTTTACAAGGGTTGTTCTGATCAGAAGCTACAAGACCCATCATCACAGAACCTCAAACCCCTATTGGCTTCTCTCGTGTCAAGCTCCGGACAGAAAGGTTTCGCCTCCACAACCTCCGGCGACGGCCAGAATGCCATCACCGGCGTCTACCAATGCAGGGGCGACCTCACCAACTCCGACTGCTACGCCTGCGTCAGCAAGATCGCCGACATGCTCGACAAGCTCTGCGGCGGCGACGTGGCGGCCGCCCGCGTCCAGCTCAGCGGGTGCTACCTGAGGTACGAGGTGGTCGGGTTCAGGCAGGTGCCGCAGACCCAGCTGCTGTACAAGGTTTGCGGCTCCAAGAAGGCCGGCGACGGCGACGGCGGCGGCTTCGAGGCGGCGAGGGACACGGCGTTTGGCATGGTGGAGAGTGGCGTGAGGAGTGGTGGGAGCTTGTTTTACACGGGGAGCTACCAATCTCTATATGTGTTGGGACAGTGTGAGGGTGATTTGGGGAATGATAATTGTGGGGTTTGTGTCAAGAGTGCTGAGGAACAAGCCAAGGTTGATTGTGGTGACTCAATTTCTGCACAAATTTATCTTCACAATTGCTATATCAGTTATAGCTTTTACCCCAGTGGAGTTCCCACCATGTCATCTTCGTCAGGTAAGTAAAAACAATAGAGATTATTAGAATATCTATGCTAGTTTCAATGTTGTTCTTTACGTGTTTGTGCTTATGTCAGAATGAGCTAACAGCAATTTAAATAAAAAAAACGCGAGCTTGTCTCAGCGGTAAGCTTGTTTGCCGTGGTGTGTCAGGTCGCGGGTTCGAATTAGTCTCTCTATAAAAAGCAGGGGAAAGACTGTCTAAAATATTCCCTTCTCAAGACACTCACGAAATGAGTATTTGAATTGGGTCGGCCTAGCTGGAAAAAAACAATGTATTGTGTATATTATATGATATGAGTTTGTGTAAGTGCTGATTTAAATTATTTGTTTCATTGATTTGAATATTGAGCCAAATGCCATTAAGGTGGGATTTGAGAAGTGGGGTTGGGGAAGGGATTCGAAGGATCTGGGTAGGTGGTTGTGGTTGTTTGTTTAGTGAGAATTTAATAAAAGCATGAATTTTGAGTTTGATTTGATTTTTTTTTTACCAGGGTCAGGGGAGCATCAACACACGGAGAGGACGGTGGCTCTTGCGGTTGGAGGGTTTGCAGCTTTGGGATTCTTGATTGTTTGTTTGTTATTTCTTAAGTCAGTGTTGAAGAAAAGAAGTGGGAAACGCTGAGGATGAATTGGATTGAAATTTTTGTATATACTCCTCGGGATTCATGGATCTAGTTTTTAACATCTTAGGTGAATGAATATACCTTTTTGCCTTTTGTATAGTTCTGATCAAAGGGATTGAAAAAAGGAAGTTTTTATGCTGACTGAATCCGATTTGTGGTATGAATGGAAAGGAAGTGAAGTGGGAGACAGAAGTTTATTGGGTGGTGTGTGAAAGACCACTGTCCCCACCATATATGACTTTAGCAATAAGATGATTGACCCCTTTCTTTTTGTGGCATTCTATGTTTAGGGTAGACCCCTCTACTGATTCTCAAATGCAATATGACTTGACGCTTTACTTGCCAATTGAAGGCTCAACTGGAGAAATTGAAGGTGGAAGCTGGAAAGTAAAATTTCATGATATGTTTTAATATATGGTCTATTTATGTCACAAATTATTGACCACAAAAAATCTTGCTATTCTCACTTTATTAATCCAGATGTGCTTATGTCAATTGTAACCAAAATTTTGCCACGGCATTTGCTGTAACATTTATGATATGAAACTAAACAGTCAAATAGTATAGCATATATCAAGAATGTTTGTTTTAGATATCGGCTTTATGGTGTAATGTTTATGCGGTTCCTTAGCTCCAATTTCAGTGTTTATGTATGGTCACACTTGTTCACTTGCTGGGAAACGCTCCAGGCTTTTATCCATTAATCATTGACTCTCTTTTTTTCTTTTTTTCTTTTTTTGTGCTTTACTTGAATTAGCCAAAAAATAAATAAAAATCAACCAAGTTATATATTCACGGTCGCTTATCACAGTTCAATTGGTTTTCCTTATGGATGAGAATATGCATTCATAATGAGGGTTAATGCAATGGGATCTTTGACCAAAGTGGGGATTTTACCATATTTGATTTCTAGTATTTACTGATGGGGTTGTTTAGTGCCACTGTCCTCCGGCGACACCGAGTGTCGCGACTCTCTTAGGACACTCATACGATTGTGCCAAATGGCACAATCTCATTATCATAGACAGTTTCATTACCGTAAATCTTTGGAATATCATAATTTTTGACTTAGGTATCTAAATTAGATGATTTTTTTATTTCACCTAATTTTTCGAGATCTACACAATGACATCTCATTTGACATATTTTATCTCTCGCAAATATAATTCGAATTTGTAATAATGGTACCACTATCACAAGAGTTTTTAAATCAGAAGCGTATGTTTGGATAATAACATATGATTTTCGTCAAATTTTGATGGGAAGAGTAGAAACCCTTGATTTATTTAACTTCCTCGATTTTCAAATTAGTTTTGTTGAGATTTTAATTAATTAAATTTCTGTCTGTTAGAGTTGCAACAATAACGGTGCGAGATAATAGTTAATTTCAAATTTTATTTTTGTGAAGAAAAGAAAACGAAGAAAAAGTTGGAGAAAAAATGGAGAACCCTAGCAGTAAGGAAAAAAGGAATAGACCAAGGATAGACAATAGCTTCTGACCAGTATATTATCGTCTATCCCTGCTTTATTTTTGTGAAGAAAAGAAAACGAAGGAAAAGTAGGAGCAAGAATGGAGAACCCTAGCAAAAGGGAAAGAATGAACATATCAGGGATAAATTAATGATAGCTTTAGAGGCATCAAGCATGGTCAGCATGTTATCGTAGTCTTTTTTCCTGTGATTGTTTACAAATTCGAACTATGTTTGTGAGAGATAAAATATGTCAAATGATGTGTCTGTATATATCAAAAAGTTATATGAAATAAATAAAAAATTAGATACCAATTAAAAGTTACAGCATTTCAAAATTTTATGATACCGAAACTGCTTATGATAATGAAATTATATCATTTGTCATAATTGCCTGAATGCCCCAAGGGAATTGTAAACAATCACAGGAAAATTGAATACCAAATAGAAATATTAAAGCCGTGAAAAACACCCTGTTTGATAAAAGAGCCTAATGCAATGTATAAAGGTTTGTATAAAAAAATAAATGTAATATGAAAGGCAAGCTTTTTATTTTTTGTTTTCTCGCATGTGACAAGGCGCATTGAGCGAGAGTACTCGGTTAATATAAATGTTTCATAAGCTATTAGCGAAAATTGAGGGTTCAGGTAAACACAAAAGTTAAAAGGAAGTGAGGAATGCATATAGACAATGAATATTTCTAGCTATATCAGGTTGTAAGTTGTGCATTTTATGTAAATTCTATTAAGTTTCGAGACAATTACTTCCACAGACGCATTTTCTCGTTGGATGGCTCTTTGTTTCTCGAAGCTGTAAAGTAAGATTGTAGAATATTACCGAATTGCTCTTTCTTTTTTCTTAGTTATTAAGAAATGAGAAGTGCTTTTGAAAGGTGGAACAAGACCATAAGCCGCATCATACCTTTCTTTCTTCTTCTTCTTTTTTATGCCACATAAAACAACATCATGCATAAAGAAAGAAAAAAAGAAAAAAAAGGGAGAAACCATGAAATAAGCATTATTAAAGACGCGTGTCCACTAGAAATGAGTCATGCCATTCTTTACCGTCAAGAGTTTCTGAAATAAACATATAGTCAGCATTTGACATGCAGAAAGAGCATTTTGTTTTATTCATTTGATAAATGAAATTAAAATTTATTGTTTTTTAATCTGATGTGTTCAATTTCAAAAATACATGAAATATAAAATAAAACTATGAATTCCATTTTATTTTCATACTAGTAGAGAATTATATAAACTATTAAAAAAATCTAACCCAATAGATTAAATTTTTGCATTAAATTGATTTTTTACATAATATCAGAGTTTAAGTAAATAAAAAATATCTATATAATACTCATACTTTAAATTCAAAGAGATTCTATATGTTAAAGAATAACATAAATCATTAAAAAATCTTCACCCAACAATTTAAGTTTGGGTTTATTTTTTCTAAAGTTACTTAGATAACTTTATTTAATGTTCATCTAAATGACGTCATTTTTTGGCTGAAATCATGGAATTTTTGTAATTTTAATTTATTTCAGGATTATAATAGTCTTTATTATTCTAATTTTTTAATTTTTCAACCTCAAAATGACGTTATTTCGATGAACATTAGATAAAATTATCTACAATAACATTAGATACTTTTTTCCCTTTAAATTTTTAAGTTGATCATTTCTACCAAACATTACAATAAGAATTTAAATGAAATTAATGTTAGTGGACAAAAATCTATTAGCCGGATTGGTAAATGGTAACGTCAACGTGTCCTAATAGCATGGTGTGCTTAATTGCTAATGATTAACGCGGTAGTGTTCGACGTCAGGGCAACTCATAAAGGAGACATGTGTAAATTTGGAGCACATTTTAGAGTTATAATAGTAATTGGGTTTTATATTTATCATTTAACATAAGAATTTAAACTTTCCTACACACTATTCGACTTTCGTGCTGACATGAGTCTTACATCTAATTTTTTCAAATAAATGGGACTCACGTACTTTTTATCTCTATAACATGAGATTTCAATTCTTATTTAATATGAGAAATATAAAACCTATAATAATTACCCTATAATCAAAGAGAAGAAGAAAAATAAAATATAGTGGAAATAATTATAAAAATAAGAGATGGTTAAATAGGTTATTTTTATCATATTTCATAAATGATATACTAATGTCCGATATTCCCGTAAAACTATAAATATTTTCGTAAATCCAATTTTTTTAGTAAGAATATTCTAACTATTAAAAATTCTTACTACTAATTTACTACTCATCACATCACCTTTGGATCAAAGAGAGAGAATGTTAAAAAGTTTTTGAAAAAAGAGAAAATATTAATCTAATAATGATTAGATATGTAGTAAGTTGGTAATGGAAAATTTTGTTACTGAAAATATCTTTTTTCTCTCGTAAATCTAACTTAACCGGCGAGCCACGCACCAGGCGCGGATTTAGGGGAGAGGCAATAATAGATTGTCACCATTCCCTAAATTTTGATTTTTTTTCTATTATTATATATGCAAAATAATAATAGATTTAATATTAATAGTTAGACCCTCCTTAAAAAATATTTATAATTAATCCCTCACATTAATCTTAACAATACTTATAACTTTGATAATTTATTTTCGCCTTATCATAAAAAATTATAGGTCTGGATTGCTGGGTTCCTAGAATGGGGAGACTTATGGATAAAGCTATTATCACTTTTCCTGAAGATGCTCATAATTGGAAAGTTTCCTGCTGTGTGGCTTAGAATGGTGGTTGGGACTGGACTAAATTTAGTAATTATTTTACTGGGGAGGTTCGTGAAGCTATAGCTGGAGTTGAGGTGTCTAAGGATGAGGATGGGGAAGATATAATCATTTGGGACCCTTCTAGCAATGATATGTTCTCTGTCACATCTGCCTATCATTTCATTAAAAAATGACTATTCTGGTATGCTAAACCAGAATAATCATTGGGATATTGTCTAGAGGTGGAAGGTCCTCAAAGGATAAAACACTTCTTATGGCTCCTTCTAGGGAATAATCTTTTAACAAATGATCAAATAACTCGTAGACACATATGAGGAGAGGCTCATTGTCCCAGATGTTTATTTCCCTGTGAAGATCGTAACCATGTGATGAGGGAATGTTCTTGGGCTAAGCAGTGCTAATAACATGTGATAATTTTTCCATTGCAATAACAAACAAATAAGGAGATAAAGATTCCCCTCGTCCGATCCCTCTTGAGGGAATAAATTCATATGATTTGCTACGATTCCACATAATATTAATCTTAAGGGACTGCACATAACACATAATAAGATTAATCAAATGATTAGGAAAAGCAATTTCATCCAAATTACGTTTCATAAAATTTAAACTGAGCATATCATATGCCTTCATAAGACGAATCTTTATAACCACGAATGGTCTCGTGCCTGCATCTTATGTATGGAGTGGATTAATTCCAGCACAATGATTATGTTATCTTGAATATTCCTATTGGGAACGAAACTAACATGGAAGGGAGAAATAATTTTCTTCAATATAAGGTTCATTCGCTGCACAATAACTCTAGATAGGGCCTTATACACCACTGAACAAGGTGAAATAGGCCTGAACTGGGCATTATACTCTCGGCTATTAGTTTAATAACTCTTAATCATTAAAGAAATAAGGGAAAAGTTCAACAAAAATCCATGTGATATTGTTGTGAGTCACTTACATCCCGGTGTGTTTTTTTTTTAATCTCTTAATCCCTTGTATTTTTTTCATTCACACCCATCCTTAACATCGTTAGAAAATTAACTATGTATACATATTCTACCATTCTTACAAAAAGAAAATAAAGTGATAAATAAAAAAAAATAAGACCAAATATTATGAAAACTTATAACACTTAATAAAAGACTAAAATAAAAAAAATAGCAAAAAAAATCAAATGTGTTATGTGTGTAAATAAAATAAATAAATGTATAAAAAATAGAATAAGAAAAAAATTGTAGAAAAAATAAGATCAAATATATTAAAAATCAAAACAGTGACAGAAAAATACTAAAATTTTAAAAAAAATCTAAATGAAAAAAATATTGAAGACAAAAAAGTATAAGAAAATTTAAGATAAAAAAGAAATAGAAAAAAAGAAAACAAGTTATGAATTTTTAATATATTTGTTTTGTTTTGTTTTTTGTTTTTGTCCTTGGTCTGTTTATTCTTTTTATTTATATATTTCTGTTTTTTCTATATCTATATTTTATTTTCTCTCTATTTTTAATTTCTTTTTATGAAAATCTTAAGTAGATGGGGGTGGCATAAAGCTAAAAAATAAAAACGCGGAAAAAATCAGAATAAAATAGATTAAAAAGTGAAAAATAAAAAAATAGAAAAAGAACTAAACATATCCAAATAAAATAGACCAAGGATACTTCACCCAAAAAAAAAAAAATAGACCAAGGATAAAAAAAACTAAGTACATTGGAAATTCATAAGTGATTTTTTATTTTTATTTTTTATCTTAATTTTTTCTTCTATTTTTTTGTCTTAGGTGTATTTTTTTAGTTTTGGTCTTTTCTGTTACTGTCACTGTTGTGATTTTATTTTTTTGCTCTTATTCTATTTTCTTTTTGGGAAAAATGTTTGTTTCCTTTTTTTCATTTCAATACATTTTTTTCTTTTAATATTTTATTAAGTGTTCTAAGATTTTGTAGCATTTAATCTTATTTGTTTTATCATTTCATTTTCTTCTCTTAAGAAGAGTAAAATGTGTATACTTATTTAATTTTCTAACAGTGTTAAGGAGGAATGGGGTTGAAAAAACCACGGGCGTGGTTGAAAAAACCCATAGGAAATTAAGTGATTAAAAAACATAAAATATAAGTGATTCAAAGTAATACTGCGAGAGAGTTTTTAAACTTTTCTCAAGAAATGATTATATGCTATTTAATGATTAACCATCACTTGATTTACCCCCTAAATTAAATATAAAAATATAGATTTACATAACCTCATTAGTCATTGCCTCTAAATCTGATACTGGAGAGTAGGGGTGTTAACGGGTTAATTTTGTTCTTAAAAGGTTAAATCTGTATTTAAATGTGTTAGCCCGACTAAGCATGTTACCTGTTATGAATATAATTCTCGGCATTTGGCCTGACTTATTTACAAAAAATAAAGGCTTAATTTAATCCTGTTTAAAAAAAAAACAAGATAACAAAAATTATCCAAACAAAATATACAAACACTAGTAATGCTTTAAATATTCATAAATTCAATGTATATCCAAACAGTATAATATGAACCAAAATCATTCAAAAAGCCTGTTTAATCAATAAAATGAGGTGAAATGGATTTAGGATAGAGATAGGGGGCTATTACAAATACTATAAAAAATATAAAATAAAAAAGTAATATACTAGGCCAGCCTGAGGACTCTGATGCTGAACTTTTAGACATATAAGCTCAGACCTTCATGATTCGTTAACAGTGACAATAATGGGAGCAGGACTAGTTATTGTGTATCAAAGTATGAACGCATCATTGAGGCTTTAAACCTCTGCTAAAAGTGGTACTGGACCTGCCCGAATCGAATTAGTTGTGAAGCAATGAACCGATTGAAATATTTCCAAAAGTATGAACGCATCTTTGAATTTTTATTTCATACAATAATAATATTTAGATTCGAACCTATAAATTAATACAGATCAGCAAAATCTCTAAGGAGGCGTTTGATTGAGGATAAATTTTAAGAATACTAAGAAAATGTAATTGATAGAGAAATGGTTGAAAAGTGAGTTTGACAAGAAAATGTAAAAAAAGTTGTTTAGTTGGAAAAAAAATTACTGGGCAAATTAAGTAAGATTTATAGAATCTATGTTTGGTTTGAAGCAAAATATAGATGGGAAATAAGTGAAAATTATGAAAATATCTCTATTTTTAAGATTTTTGGGAAAATAAAAAAAAAATTAAAATTAGAGAAATTTTTACGAAAAAGTAAAATTCTAGCATCTGTGGGGTTGTTGCTTCAAACGTAACCGAAAAATTTATCTGGGTCACCACGGTGGTGCCCGCCTCTTTGTCCATGGTGACCGCCGCGGCGGCTGTTGGTGGTTGCAGGTGGCTGCTGCTGCGTAGAGATGGTGGAAAGAAAGAGGAGAAGGATTCCAAAAGGGTATAATAGGAGTTAAACTTACTCACTTCAAGGGGAGAATTCCTCCTTAACCAAAAGGTTATGCAAATACTTCTTTGTTAATTTTGATAAATAAATTATAGTCTTATATAGCCATATTCTCCCTCCTAAAACAGAAAAATGCTCATAAGGCAAATACACTTTTTTGCATCATACACTCACACAACATAATCTAATAATCAAATCTTATTCCCTATCAATTATAACAACCATGTAAGCTATAACAACCTTCCAAGTCACTCCCTAATTGCTCTCACTTGTCTAACAACATACTAATTACCCATATGTATCATTCCACACCCCTTAACAAACACCTTGTCCTCATGGTGGATAGGTAAACTTGCCAAAATTCTGCATGTAAACACACCAAGCAAACACATTTGTTATTCCTTTTAATGCTCCATATGCCACAACGTACTTAGCCCAACTCATCCCAACAGCTTCAATGCTACTGAGAAAGCAGCTTTTTTATCAACCTTAGTATATTATTGCATTAGGCAGAGTGTCACAATCCATTTTGTAGACCAAGCTTCAATTTTCTTCTGCACAAAGTACATCTCTACAAGGAAATATATAGCCAATGGCCAAAAGCTTAAGGCTATTCGAAAGTATATCCTGAACATGTTTAGTTGAAAGGCAAGGTAACAAAGGCAGTTTTAATTGGTAGAAATTATTAATACCAAATGGCAGTTTTAATTGGTAGAAATTATTAATACCAAATGCTTCTAAAATGCTAGCCATTAGAAGCCTCCATTTAGTATTAATACCAACACCAGTTACCAGCATAGTGCGACTGCCATCTGCAACTTTACATCCTCACATTAGAAAAGGATCCTTAGAACCCGTATGCACAATTTTGCTCTCCCCAACTATACTTGACCCATCAATTGCAAGAGAGTGATCAGTGACCAGAATTTCATCAGTAGGAACTTGGTTACCAATATTAAAAGGTATCTCATCCCCAACAATAATATCAGTTATTGAGATCTCAACCTTTCTACTTCTTCTAATAACCGTCATGTGTATATTTATCTTCTCTTCATTTAGCTCTCGAAACTGAAGAAAATCGCTTGTGGCTGTAACAACAATAATAATAATAACTACAAGAACAAAAATCCTTCCACCAGGATTGCACACAAAATTCCAACCGACAAAAATTTTTAGAGGCATTTTAGCAAACACCTCCAGGGCAATGGTTAGCAACTGAAATTTTCCATGAAAGAGTGTGACATCATTAGCCCAACCAAATGATACAGAGAGTGAAAGTAATGGACGTACACAGTGTTGCGCCTCGAACACATCATTAGATTCCAAAAAAAATTTAAATTAAAAAATTTAATGATCTCATCGAAAACTTACAGCAGCTTGCCAAACAAAAGCTAATGATGACCGCAACATGGGTAATTAGTATATTGTTAGTGTTAAAATACCGTGATACATATGGGTAATCAGCAACATGGAAAGTGCTCCCCCTCAAGAGGAACTTCGGAGCCGGAATTATCATCGGCAAAGACAATTGTGCTGGAATGACCATCAGCAACATGGAAAGTGCTCCCCCTCAAGAGGAACTTCGGAGCCGGAATTATCATCGGCAAAGACAACTGTGCTGGAATGACCATCAGCAACATGGAAGGTGCTCCCCCTCAAGAGGACGATGAATAGAATAAATAGTCCATCTTGGGAAGAAAGAAGATTAAAAAAAAAAAAAAAAACTTCACATAATCGGAAAAGTCGTCGGAGACGGCGGTGGGTCGTCGGAGACGCTAGTGGGTCGTCAGAAAAGTCGCCAGAAAGTCATCAAAAAAGTCAACGTAGACGGCAGTCAACGGTGGTCGATCAATGGCGGTCAACCCAACAGCTTCCCAATGATCATTCTTTTCTGATGTGACAGATCAGTCTAAGCTGCAGTCACGGAGCATACTAAGAAAAACCCGAAAAAGAAATAACAACGAGAATCCCTCAAGGAGGGTGATATCTCTCTATAACCATATTGAAATTATGGAAAAGTGAACTAAGTTAAGCGGATTAAGATTCCTCTTGTTAGGCTCTAGATACTATGTTAAATATCAAGATACAAGAGGAATTGATAGTAATCCTTGTTGTGTTAAACTACACAACATTGGTTCTATTATATAGCAAACCAATTGAAGAATACAATGAGACACACACAATGTGAGACTTCTACACTATTATAACACTAACATTCTTAACATTATTCAAACTCGAAACTGCTATCCTTTACTCAACATCAGAGTTGCCACAATCTTAATTGGCAAATTGCACTGTACACAGTAAGTCAACCTCAATCCAAGACATGGGAATAGAGGTAGAGAGATAAGGAGAGTTATAGAGGGCAATCGTCACCTCAATCTCATATAAATATTTATCTTAAGTCTCATTCAGACTTAAAGAAAAATAACAATTTGCCAATTAAGGTGGGAAATAACAATTTTATCTAAAATTTGCGACATACATCAACTTAATAAAAATAACAATTTTATGCTTACCATAAAAAAAAATAAAAATAAAAAATAACAATTTTATCTAAAAAGGTGGGAAAAAAAAAAAGAGCTTGGGCTGACCAAACAAAATTCTGAAGAGCCCAACATGTCAAGTCAGCTTCATATGTATATGCTGTTATCAAACACCACTGTCCACAGCCACGAATCTAGGAACTGTGGAGCCACTTGCTGCGACCATTAGGTTAATAAACTAAAGCCCATTGTTGACACCGAACAACGAATCTGAACAGTTAACTAACGGTTCAGATCGAAGCATTATCCATCTCTGACGGCATAAGATCTATCAGGAGCATCAAGTGCCATGGACATGCCAACACCCAAGCGGTTGTATAAAAGCAGCACCTCACGTTTGTGCCCTAATTCTCAAATTCCACTTCTCGATTTACCACCAAAAATTGTCACTAGAAGAAAGCAGAATCAGAGTTTCATTTTCGTTAACTCTCTTCTCTGCAGCGTAGCTGTTCATCTTCCCTTCAGGTACTCGGAATGCCCCCTCCATTCTTGATTAGGGTTTAGAGTCTGAAACCCTAGGAATTTTAGTTGATTTGAAAACATTCGTGAATGTGTTTTTATGGTTGTTTTTTTTTTTGTTTTGTTTTCCAAATGCTGTTATCTCATTATGTCCGCATTAGAATCTCTGTTGCTGTTGATATTGCATGTCGAATTCTTGTTACTGTTATTTGATACTGTGATCTTTGGAATTTACTTTTCAATTAATGTTTCGCGTTGAACGGCTTCTAAAATTGGTTAATCTTTATTGTGTTTTTTCAGATTTTTCCGGTGAAGGTAAAGGCCTTTTGTTTTTAGTATGGGAGATAGCGAAACTGTAGTTGCTGAAACATCTATGGCTGAGACTTATGCTTCGGCTGGATATGCTGACACTGTCTCAAATCCTGTTCCCGAGGCTGGTGCTACTGTTGCTCAGTCCGCTGAAGAAGCTGCTATGGGTAATTCAACTTATGGATTTGGTTATTCTAATGTTGGTGATGGGAATGCATACGCTGGGGATCCTAATTCTGTCCCACAAGAAGCCCAATTCAATGCAACAGATGATTCCAAGCAAGCCGTGGGAGTGTCGGATGCTAATGTGACCTCCAGTGGGGTTGGGAACACAGCTACAGAGTTTACTCTAGTTGCTGACTACAATTCATCTGTAAATGGCGGTGTTGTTGGTGCAGTGGCTAATGAAGCAGACCTTGTAAACGGGAATGCATTGGAGAATATTGATGGGTCCGCTGATGAGAAGCAGCTTGCAGATGGCTATGGTATGATTTTTTTCTCTTACCTATAAAAGTTGTGAATAAAGTTATCCTTGCCTTGACTATTATTTTATTTTTGTACAATGTTGAGGTTAGTTACAGAACTTGTAGGTGTATAATCAAGATCAAGACCTTAGGTTTAAGTGGTTCATTAACTAGAAAATATTTGATGCAGCCCTTGCAGCTATTTCCCTTTTTGTTGATATTTGATAATTGGTATTGCGTTATGATCTTCCAAAGCAAGTTGTGTATCAATGTTGATAATTAACACACCATTATACATATAAGAGAAAAACAAGAGATTTTTAATCTTCAATGAGATCAAACTTTATTTTTCACACACTGGAGGTGGAGTTTAAGGCTGTAAATAAGTGGTCTAAGTTTAAACTCATAAATTGATTTTGATGTCAATCATTGATTTGATGAATAGTTTTTGTGTGTGTATAAATTAAGTTTTTACATCATCATCATAAACATCAACACCACCTTTATCCCAAACTAGTTGGGGTCTTAAAAATTGATTTCGTTTTGATGGTTGTCTAGTGCAAGAAGATTCATGACTTCAGCTTTGTAATTTGGTGGTATGTCTTAAGTCACTTCTACAACTATTTTTTCCTTATTAACTTATTGTAAGAAATAAAAATTGATACTGAAACTTTTCTGTTCAAGGATGTCTTTCATCTTACGTATCCCGTGCTTAATATATGCGGGTCTGCATTCCATAGTTCTTATTTTGTTGTGCTTCCGAAATTTTTCACTAACATGATGCTATTGAACCAAAATATAATTTTACCCTATTCATTTGTTCGCACTGTTAAGCAGCTGCCTTGTCTGCTGAAGAAGATCGACTATGGAATATTGTAAGAGCTAATTCTTTAGATTTTACTGCTTGGACGACCTTGATTGAAGAGACAGAGAAGGTGGCAGAGGTATTTGTCCTAAATTTTGAGACTTGAATTACATATTGGGAACTGTTAGTATTAACATATTTCAGTTTTGGCATTGACTGGAAGCTTTTGACTTGTGAATTTTAATTTTATTGTCAACTTCAGAGTTATATGATGCAATTTTTTGTTTGCATGTCACTTGTGCTGTACTTATCATTGCATATAAGGGACGAGGTTACTTTTATTTTTGTTGGGGTAAATTTGAGTGGATGGATTGTGACTGTTGTGTATCTAGTGCCTCTGGTTTTTAGGCAATAAACATTTTTTCAATGTGTTTTTATGGTTCAAGTTGGCTTCAGCCAAATGCATGTGATGTTTCCCTTTTTGAAAATTCTGAGGTATTTTTGTTACTCCTATTACTCTTCAACTATTTTTGTTACTCCCTTTTGTCTACCTCATTATGTGGATGTTTGATATTCTTGCAATTATTTTCATTTGACGACTTAATGTTATATATTTTATCCTTTGGTGCCCATATTTTGTGATCTGATACTCACTAAGTTCATTCTTTTATGATTTATCGATTCAAGGACAACATTTTGAAGATTCGAAGAGTTTACGATGCTTTTCTAGCAGAATTTCCTTTGTGTTATGGTTATTGGAAGAAATATGCTGATCATGAGGCGCGTCTTGGCTCTGTTGATAAAGTTGTTGAAGTGTATGAACGTGCTGTTCAAGGGGTTACATATTCGGTGGACATGTGGTTGCACTATTGCATTTTTGCTATAAGCACGTATGGAGATCCAGACACAGTTCGTAGGTAATGGATGCTTAGTTATTTGTTTAAACTTTTTTTTGGCGTTGGGAGATTTTTCTGATTTTCCATTCACTAGGCTCAGATGTTTCTCGCCTGCTTTCTAACCTAATTTCAGAATGCGTGCAACAGTGATATCTCCCTTATATGGCGGAAAAGCTTTGATGGGATTGCATATCAGAATGTTTTCCATTCTGATGTTTAAATCCTTGGTTTTGAGTCCGCTGTATGTGGTAGTTGTTTGAAATTTTAGTGTCATTTTTCCCAATATACCTTTCCATTTGATTTCAAAGCCCATAGTTCTGTAGTTTTTTTTTCCTGTTGGAACGGTAGCTGTCTTTATCTTTGACACTCTGAGGTGCATCAATTTGCAAATTGCTGCTGGGAAGATCTCGTCTGGTTAATGGCTAAGATGGCCTCTATGACTGCTCCATTTCTCGGACATAGTATGATTTTTTGCAGGAAGGTAAATGCAGCGTTTGGATGTCTTATATGATGTTACGAGTGATTTGTTTGTTCCCCTTGAACACTAGTGCTGCTGTCTCCCATATATGGATGTGCATCAGTAAGTAGATGCTTCAAGTCAAATATGAACAAGAACTGCACTTTCACATGTTTCAGGCTTTTTGATCGAGGATTAGCTTATGTTGGAGCAGATTATCTTTCTTTTCCTCTTTGGGATAAATATATTGAATATGAGTACATGCAGCAAGACTGGGCCCGCCTTGCCTTGATCTACACCAGAATATTAGAGAATCCAAACCAGCAGTTGGATCGGTATTTCAGCAGGTGATTTCTTGTTTTAATATTATTACTCCTCCGCCATAATTTGGAAAAAAAAGTAGTTACTGTTCTTGGTTTTTTCTTTTGCATATTTGGGTAATATTACTTCCGTGGTGTAAATGGTGTTGCAGCTTCAAGGAGTTAGCTGGAAATCGACCTTTGTCAGAATTACGGACTGCTGACGAAGCTGCTGCAGTGGCAGATGTTGTTTCAGAGGCTACTGGTCTTGCAAT
This sequence comes from Gastrolobium villosum, assembly GCA_032173675.1. Classification (NCBI taxonomy): domain Eukaryota; kingdom Viridiplantae; phylum Streptophyta; class Magnoliopsida; order Fabales; family Fabaceae; genus Gastrolobium; species Gastrolobium villosum. Next base: position 134,802 of record JAVKPL010003405.1, read on the forward strand.
TGAGGGAGAGGTTCGTCCTGATGGTGCAGAGAATTCTCCTAAACCTGTAAGTGCTGGCTTAACAGAAGCAGAAGAGTTGGAGAAGTATATCGCCATTAGAGAAGAGATGTATAAGAAAGCTAAAGAGTTCGATTCTAAGATCATTGGTTTTGAAACAGCTATCAGGAGGCCCTACTTTCATGTACGTCCCCTCAATGTTGGAGAGCTTGAAAATTGGCACAATTATTTGGACTTTATAGAAAAAGAGGGTGACTTAAGCAAGGTAACTGAGCTGGTTTCTTATGTGTGAATTCTATTCCTAGCTTTTCTTGTTAAAGATTGACTTACAGTATGTAATATCTGCTGTATATATGTTTTATTGGCTAATCTGTTGGATGAAGCAACTTTTTAATCGGGAAATTGAACTGAGACTAAAGCATGGGTCTTCAAATTGGTTTCTTGAGGCTAAGTACTTCAAACCCTAATTTGTCAATGGACATTCTAGGTTCGTCATGTGTTTGTAAAAAGTTTATTCTTTTTAAAGTGCGAATGTTATGCATGCAGGTATCTTATAATCTTCCTAATCATCTGTCTCAGGCAAGGAGGGTCCCTCCTTTCATATTTGAGGGGCCTCTCTGTCCCACTAAGGAGTATTTCTTAATGCTTTGTATTTTCCTTTTTTGCTTTATATTATTGATTTTTGCTTATGTATATATCATCAGGGACAATTTTTCTGACATTCTCTCTTATTTCTTTTTCTTTTTGTTGTGTGTGATTTAGATTGTCAAGTTGTATGAGAGATGTGTCATTGCATGTGCCAATTATCCTGAGTACTGGATACGCTATGTTTTGTGCATGGAAGCCAGTGGAAGCATGGATCTTGCAAATAATGTTCTTGCCCGGGCAACCCAAGTCTTTGTCAAGGTAATTTCTTCTAAATATCACAGCTTTGGGGTTGGGAATCACTAGCTGTGTTTAATCTTATGATCATCCCTTCAGTTTTTAAGCTTTGATGTGAAGTGCAATATATCTAATCTAATGGACTCCAGCACCTAGCAACTTTTTCATGTTGGTTTTTCATAAGTTCAATGGTTGGCTCTGACTGGGCTAATAGTTCATGAAACTTGTGTAACGATACATTGAAGTATGTGTATGTTATTCACATAAAAGTTGGTTATTGTTGATGCTTCAGAATATGGGCTTTCAGTGATGCCCTATATATTCATCTGTTTCTTGTGCTTTCTGAAAATGAAATAGATGGTAGCTGTATCCTTTTCGGAAAAGGAGTTAGATGTCCGGTCGTCCTTTTTTTTTTTTGGCTTGTGTGGGATATACATGTCTTCCATTTATAGGCCTTTTCTCTTTATTTAGAAAATGTAATATTCTAGTAGTACTTTTTTTTATAAGAATAATTAGCATGCTGTCAAATTTTGCAGATTACAATCAGAATTCAATTTTCTTGTCCCTGAGAATTCCCTTGAATTTTCTCCTATTTAATCATTTTGTTTTGCTTGTTATAATGCAGAGACAACCTGAGATACACCTTTTTTGTGCTCGGGTCAAGGAGCAGACTGGAGATATAGCTGGTGCAAGAGCTGCGTATCAACTTGTGCATACTGAGATTTCTCCTGGTCTTCTTGAAGCAATTATCAGGCATGCCAATATGGAATACCGACTGGTATGTTGACCGACGAAAGAGTGTTTAGATTACGACTTTTGGACCAATTTCAGCTTAGATTGTTTACATCTTTTCCATTCCTTGATATTACAGGGAAAGTTGGAGGATGCCTTCTCTTTGTATGAACAAGCCATTGCAATTGAGAAAGGAAAAGAACATTCGCAAACATTGCCGATGTTGTTTGCTCAGTATTCTCGATTTGTTTATTTGGTAGGTTCTTATTTAAAGCTTATCTTTGGTTGGATGTGCATTTTCATTTCTCCTCGGGATGTATTTTTTTTTTTTTTAAATTTAAATTTCTTCCCTCAGGTTTAGATGGTGAATACTGATAGCCCCATTAATTAAAGTTAGCTACTTTTTTTGTTAACATGTCTGCAGTCAGAATGATTCTTTGAAAAGAATAACAACTTCAAATTTAAGATAACCATTTTTTTTATTTCTTTTAACTGTTTCTAGTTTACGCCTCTGTTTGCGTAGCTTGATACTGTGGAAATCATCTTGTCTTGTTCTTGAAATCCTTCTGTCACATTTTGTCATTAGGCTTCTGGGAATGCAGAAAAGGCGAGACAGATTCTAGTTGAGGGGCTTGAGAATGTTCTGTTGTCAAAGCCACTGCTTGAGGTCTGTCCTAACTTTCTCTTTCCTGTGGCTCTGAATTCACTTATATTATGCAGTTGGGGATTCTTCTATTCATATTTCCAAGTGTTCTTCATATCTAATGATATTCTTTGGTTCCATGCTACGTGCAGGCTTTATTGCATTTTGAGGCCATTCAACCCCTGCCAAAGCGTGTTGATATTGACTATCTGGAATCAGTGGTTGTCAAATTCATAATGCCCAACCCAGAGAGCCATGGTGTAGCGAGTGCAACTGAGCGTGAGGAATTTTCTAGCATTTTTCTGGAGGTAAATCCTTATGAGAAGGATGTTCTAGAATTGTTTCAAATGAGTTTCCTTGAGGAAAAATGTGTGTGTATAGAGAGAGAGATAGATAGATCGATATAAAATTGTTACGTTGAAAAAGACTTCTCTCTAAATGGTTTTACTGAATAATTGGTTATTGAGAGTCCAGTGGGGTTGATTGATCCATGTAACTGACTACACTCGATGGAATAAGGCTTTGTTGTTATTGAGTAATGCTAGGGACATTCACTTTGAAAAATACACTTTACATCACTTCTCATCAGACCAATTTCTAACTTTTTTAATCAACAACCTACCTATGGTTAACTAATTGGTTTGTAGTAGGTGTTATGAGCTAATGGACTGTTAAGTTGTTAAGTTAAAATTTGGTTATAAATAAGTTGGATGTTTGGTTAATGGATGTGATGTGAGGTGATATGTGTGGAAGTGTGTAAACTCATTCATTGTTATTTATTGTAGAAACGACTTCTCTTTTTCTTCCTTATTCCATACTTTTTGAGCTGCTAGTGGCTTCAATATATTGGATGTAAATACTGCTGATATATATATGTGTGTGTGTGTGTGTGTTAAATAATTTCTCCTAATAGCTGTTTGAGCTAATCCCGCAGAGGAGCTCAAGTACGTGTTTTGTTTTAATTTGGTATATTGACCTAGTTTGACTAAGATTCTGAAGTTATTGAGCATTTTAAGCTGTTGGTGGATCATTTACATGTTGGGTTATAATAAGCCAAGAATTTGGAAGTTCAGATAAGGCTGGAACAGAACAAGATTTGATGTGGAAAATAATGATTAAAATGGAAGGTGAAAATTGTTCATAGGGAAAATGTAGGAGTGACTGGAGACAGTTTAGCATCGAGGATACATCTCACTTCCCTTAATTTAACCTTTGTCTCTATAAACAGTGTTGCAATGCTGATTGATTTATAATAGTGCATTCAAATGCCATTGGTGGTATGATATGTATTCATTAATTTAATACATTTTCTACAGTGTGGTCCTACTATTTGATTTTTTATAATAAAATTTTTTATTTTCAGTCTTTGGTATGTCTTAATTGTTAATAGAATTGTGTTTCTGTTTCTTGAAAGACCTGCCTTCTCTGTTTTTCTTTTACCTTTTGAATTATAAGTTAGTAGTATTATTGGTTTCTTATGAACTTTCTGTTGGTTTTTCCAGTTTCTAAATCTCTTTGGAGATGTTCAATCCATCAAGAGGGGTGAGGATAGGCATGCCAAACTGTTCTTGCCACATAGGAGCATGTCAGAGTTGAAAAAACGTCATGCAGAGGATCTCTTAGCTTCAGATAAAACGAAAGTGCCAAGAACTTATTCTGTTCCATCACCTGCCCAATCTCTGATAGGTGCATATCCAAGTGCACAAAACCAGTGGACTAATTATGGAGGACAACCTCAAGCTTGGCCACCGGTGACTCAAGCACAAGGACAACAATGGGCTGCTGGTTACACCCAACAGGTAGATTATCTTTTCCTCGTATTTTCTAGTATGCTGATTGAATTGGTTTTGTCTATGTGATCTGGGAGAAACTGTTTGTAAGTTAGTTAGTCTGTCAAATGCAATGTTAACTGCTTCTGTTGCTGTACTTATTGATTAAAAACTGTGCAATATTAACCCCTTCTGTTGTCATACTTATTGATTAGAAATGGACGAGGGCACAAGACAGATTCATAAAGCCACATCATTAGGAAGGAGCATATTAGCATAGTTGAATTAGTATTTATGCCTCTGAAATCATATTAACCCCTTTAGTTTATATATGCCTTGTACCCGTATAAAACTGCTTGATGCATGTTTATCTACACGAAAATCATGTCATGAAATAGGCACTTTATGTTATGCTTGACAGGTTTCTAGTATTGAAATGTCATACCTGTAAACTGGAATTAATGAGGTCTCTTTGTTTTGAACGGATCCATTTGATTTGTTGCAGGCTTCTTATGGGGCGTATGCTGGATATGGGGTAAACTACGCGAACTCACAATTGCCTGCCGCAGTTCCACAAAGTACTGCATACGGAGCCTATCCTCCTGCATATCCTGTTCAGGTACAAAGCAGTTTCAGCTCTTTAGTTTTGGTGATTATTTAGCCCTTGATATGTTCTTTGATTAGTAGTTATAATTCTTGTCTGTTGTCTCTCCGTTATTCTTTTTTAAGAATTGAATATTTGTTTATGGTAGTGTTTATTGTAATTGTTGTATTGAAGAAGGGAAAGTGGAAAAGAAATGGTAACATTCGAGTTCCCAAGGGGAAAAAATATGTAATTGTGTTATTGTAGCCTCAAGTTCTTTATTTTTAGGGGCAAACCTGTGGGCACCTTGCGTGTCTGCCCTTCCATTTGTGGATTGAGTTGAGTTGGATTAGTTTTACTGCACGTAAACTTAACTTTCAGCATTATTTCTCATTTGATATCTGACCTCTCCAACTTATGTGGTTGTCTCATATCTATACGTTTTACTAAACCTTGGAATTATGAATTGTATTTTATTGTTGATTCTTTTGTATGAATTTCAGCCGGCAGTTCCTCAACAAAATTATGCACAGCCTGCTGCAGTTCCTGCACAACAACCTGCTGCAGTTCCTCAGGCATATTACGGGAGTTACTATTGAGCTGACAAAATGAGATGCCTACTGTTTTCGCTTCCTGTAATTTTTTCTTTCTCTCTTAATATTATAGGTAATTTGATCTTAGGGAATTTGGAGCATAGATGTAGTAGTGTAAACTTGAGTATGCGTAGAAAATCATTTTTTCTGAGTTGCAATTGTATGTTAGTTACAAATTGGTTCTTAAAATTTTTGTTATTCAGTATTTTTCTTTTCACTGGTTAGTGCTTGTTCTTTTCATTATGCGGAACCAAGTCAATAACAATTTCTTCGATCTAATAGAAACGATGAAAATCTTGACAACGGGATACTGTAGTTTTTTTTTTTTTAATTTTGTTCAGATGTTTAAAATATTTTAAAGTTAAATTTTGAAGTGTATATAAAAGTCGATATAAGATTTTGGTTGATCACATAATGTCATTTTCCCCCCTTCCCAGTTAATAACTTTTTCCCCTTCACGTAAAATCAGTTCTCATGATTGTCACAATTTTTATACGAGGAATGTCACTCTTAATTCATGTCCTTCGTTTGGTTGGAAGAAGAGACTTTGCAATAATATTAGGGTGTCAGTATAGCTTTTCAAAATTACTTCGCATATTCAAAAGGAGTACGTATTTGTTTCGGTTATGGGTTAACTATTTAAATATATCCGGGTTTGATAAAAATAGACAAGCTAAATATCAGTTAACACGTTGAAAATACTTTTTAAACTTCGTCGAAAGTGATTTTGCTATGCATTTTGAATTTTGACTAAGATTATTCTTTATATTGATGACACAATCCGAAAACGTAATTTTAAATCTTGGTATTAGTTCAACACACTAAACAAAGTTCGTCAAAAAAACACTATCCCTTAAAAGGAAGTTTCACAGTAATTGTAATACTTTGAGTTACGTCCAAAGAAATGGATAGGTTTTTAAAAATAAAAAGTGTTTTGGATGCAAAATTTCCATAAAGAAGAAGAAACAAAGCATTGTTTTGTTTATGACGTATACTAAAGTATGTTTCCAAATGAAGCAAAATTTAGACCCATCCAAGAGCAGAAGAGTATTGAATTCTGTTTCGATGATGATAAGTTGATAACGAACTCGGGAAAAAAAAAAAGAAAAAAGAGAGAAAGAAACGTTAAAAAATAAGAACAAAACACACAGAGAGTTTGCAGATCTTTGCTATAAGTCAAACCAGTTACGCCGCACACATGTCCATAGGATTCACTTGAAAACAATCTGACCCCTTGATGGTTTGGTAACTTTATCCCAGACACCTAATCCAAGGGCTGCGATTTCGTGGGCACAACTCTTAGCCCATAGATTATATTTAAAAGGAATCAGCACCTCCCCCACTCTTTCCATTACCACTCTCTCTACTCTCTCAATCTCAATCTCCGATCTATTCATTCTTATACATTACCTCACACCCTTCGTTCCTTTCATAACTCGTTTCTTTCTCATACTCATCGAGTTCTCTCTTTGGGTTTTGGAAAACATCAACAACAGCAACATAAGCTTTTTTTATTTTATTATTATTTTAAAGTTCCTTTTTCTTTTTTCCGCCTTCAGAGATTTAGGGTTTTTCACACACTCATCCTTTTCCTGGATCTGACACCAGGGCTAGGATAAGCACTGCATGTTTGTTCTAGTCCATCACTGAACTCCAACAACACTATCATAATAATAATATAAAAAAATGGCGTCTTCGTATCAACGTTCTGTTAGTGCTGCTCAGGTATTGTTATTGTTATTGTTATTGTTGTTGTTGCTGTGTTGTTTGATGCTTTGATCCATTTGAAATGAATTTGGTGTTTGTCTGCTTGCAGGTGGGTTCCTACTTCGTGGAACAGTATTATCAAGTTCTTCGCCAACAACCCGATCTTGTTCATCAGTTCTACTCTGATTCCAGCAGCATGATTCGCGTTGATGGAGATTCCACTGAAACCGCACCCGATGTGTTGGTAGGTTAACTCATACATATTGTGCAAATTATATTCTCTTTTTGTTTCTGATGATTCTGTTTGCGATGTTGCCTCGTGAGTCGTATTAACCACGTTTACCAAATGAACTCATATTGGAAATATAACCCTTCAATCTCGTGGAGCAACTCACAAATTTATGAGCAGAAGGAGAATATTGGTATTTGTGAGTTGGGTGTTCAATTTAAATTGCCCATGTTATGTGAGTCATTTCCAACGTTTTTAGCCTCAACCATGTTAAAGGTCGCCGGGTCAGGGGTTCTGTACCTACTCTTTGTAGCTGCTTGCCTCTCTAGGTGTTTTGTACGGGAATAAGTCATGAGGATACTATTAAGTTAACTGAATGTGAACCAAAGATGTAAAGGTTCATTAACATCTTTTATTTTATTTAATTAGTTAAATTACATTCCTTTTTATTGAAAAAGGTTTGCAGTATATTGATATTGAATAATTTACATGAGGAATGAGGAGTATTTATACAAGAAAAAAGTAACTGAGCTATGACTCAGCTACGACTCACCAAACCTAATCATAATTTAATTCTAATTAATAAAATAATGGATTCTAATTAATTACAATCAATCCTAATCAATAGGAAATAAAAACGGAAAAATATTTGAATTTGAATTCTGATTTTCTACACTCCCCTCAAGTTGGGAGGTAAATGTTGATCATTCCCAACTTGCCAATCAAGTCTTCAAAGGCCGGCCGGTGTAGGCCCTTAGTGAGGATATCTGCAATATGCTCTTTGGTAGGAATATACACCACACGTCCATCATCTATTTTTTCTTTGATAAAGTGGCGATCAACCTCCACATGTTTTGTACTGTCATGGTGAACTGGATTTTGAGCAATACTGACCGCAGCCTTATTATCACAATACACTCTGACAGGTAAGGAAAAAGAGATCTTCAATTCCTCAAGGAATCTTCTTAACCAAATTCCTTCACAAATACCATGGGCTAGAGCCCGAAATTCCGCTTCTGCACTGCACCGGGCAACAACTGTTTGTTTCTTACTTCTCCAGGTCACAAGATTTCCCCTTATATAGGTGCAATATCCTGAAGTGGATCTTCGGTCCAATGCAGAGCCAACCCAATTTGCATCTGTATATATTTCAATCATCCTCGTGTCCCCTTTTAAAGAACAATCCTCGACCAGGGGTGTTTTTGAGGTACTTCAGAATTCTATAAACTGCACTCAGGTGTTTTTCCTTAGGAGAATGCATGAATTGACTAACCATGCTAACTGCAAATGCAATATCAGGCCGAGTGTGAGATAAGTAGATGAACTTCCCCACCAATCTCTGATACTGCTCTTTGTCAACTTCTTTCCCATCTTCGATTCCCAATTTAATATTGGGTTCAACTGGAGTCTCTGCTGGCTTGCACCCAAGCATTCCTGTTTCTTGTAACAGGTCTAGAATATATTTCTTCTGAGTTAAAGAAATTCCTGCCTTACTTTGAGCAACTTCCATGCCTAGGAAATATTTGAGAGATCCAAGATCCTTCAGTTCAAACTGATTAGCTAAACATTTCTTCAAAGAGCTTATCTCCTCATAATCATTACATGTGACAATTATGTCATCAACATAAACAATGAGAATAGCAATTTTACCACCATTAGAGTGTTTTAAAAATAAAGTGTGATCAGTCTGAGCTTGGAGGAATCCTCTTCCCTTAACAGTTTGAGTAAACTTATCAAACCACTCTCTAGGAGATTGTTTAAGACCATAGAGAGACTTCTTCAACTTGCATACTGAATCGTCTCCTTTTTCAAAACCAGGTGGTGGATCCATATAAACTTCTTCATGTAGATCACCATTCAAGAAAGCATTCTTTACATCTAATTGTTGCAAGGGCTAACCAAGATTTGCAGCAAGTGATAAAAGAACTCGGATAGTGTTTAACTTGGCAACAGGGGCAAATGTCTCTTGATAGTCTATCCCATGAGTTTGAGTGAATCCCTTAGCAACCAGTCTGACCTTATACTTGTTGATGCTGTTATCTGTATTAAACTTTATTGTGAACACCCACTTGCAACCTACTGTTTTCTTTCCTCTGGGTATTGCTACAGACTCCCAAGTTCCATTTTTCTTGAGCGCATCCATTTCTTCAAAGACTGCATTCCTCCATTTTGGGTCATCAAGTGCTTCTTGGATATTTTTTGGTATTTTTGTACTGTCTAACATAGTGTTGAAAGCACGAAAACCTGGGGACAACTTTTCATATGTGATATGATGAGAAATAGGATGAGCAGTACAAGATCTAGTACCTTTTCGGAGAGCAATAGGCACATCTAGGTTGGCTGTATCTTTGTTGCTGGAACTAAGACTCGAGTCAGAATCCTGGCAGTCTAGAGGCTCCTGAGGTGATTCTTGCCTGCTGTAAAACTTTCCCCATTTCCTGGGAGGATCTCCATTATCTGACACATTAACTCCCCCTGTCTTTTGCATAATGACTCCCCCTGTCTCCAACGACAAAGCCAAAACAACAGAATCATTTGGTTTCCAAGACTTATCTTCATCAACCCCAATAGACTCTCCTTGAAGAGAAGTCAAAGGAAAAAAGTTTGTCTCTCATCAAATGTGACATCCATAAAAACGAAGAACTTACGAAGTAAAGATGAGTAACACTTGTAGCCCTTTTGGTTAGGAGGATATCCTATGAAGACACATTTAATGGACTTAGGATCGAGCTTGGACCTTTGATGGGGAGGAACATGTACAAAAGCCACACAGCCAAACAACTTAGGAGGAAGGGAAGAATGAGTCCGGAAAGAAGGAAAGGTGTGGTTAAGACAAGATAAAGGAGATTGAAAATTTAGGACACGAGAAGGCATCCGATTGATGAGGTATGCTGCAGTCAAGACAACTTCCCCCCACAAATATTTAGGGACATGCATGGTAAACATAAGAGCTCGAGCAACTTCAAGGAGATGTCTATTTTTTCTTTCAGCAACCCCATTTTGTTGAGGGGTGTTAGGACAAGAACTTTGATGAAGAATACCATGCTGGCTGAGATAGTTTCCAAGAACAGAATTAAAATATTCAGTACCATTGTCAGTTCGAAGAATTTGGATAGAGGTCTGGAACTGAGTTTGAACCACAACATGAAAGTTTTTAAAAATGGATGCAGCGTCAGACTTATCCTTTAGAAGGTATACCCAATATACCCTAGAATGATCATCTATGAAAGTTATAAACCAACGAGCACCAGAGATATTTTTTTTCACGGGCTGGACCCTATATATCACTATGAATCAAGGTAAATGGAGAAGAATCATGTTGGACTCTAGGAGGATAAGAAACCCGAGAATGTTTTGCAAGCTGACAAATATCACAAGAAAAAGAACTGGGATTTTTATTGATAAATAAGCTTGGGAACAACTTCTGAAGATAAATGAAATTTGGGTGTCCTAACCGACGATGCCATAACAAAACATCATTACAATCATTAGACAAACATACCGAATGGTTCACAAATTTTTTTTCTTCACAATAATCTTTTTCTAAATAATAGAGTCCTTCTTCCTCTCTAGCACTGCCAATCATCAGCCCCGAGTCCTGTTCCTGGAAAACACAAGCATTGACAGAAAACTTGGCAACACAATCTAACTCAGACGTAAGTTTGTTGATAGATATAAGGTTACAAGTAAGAGAGGGAACATGAAGGACTGAGTTCAAAGTAATGTGTTCAGAAAGTTTAATGGATCCTTTTCCAACAATAGTAGAGAAGCTCCCATCTGCTGTTCTTATTCGTGATTGTTGATAGTAAGGGGTATAAGAACAAAATAAGATTGCATTACCTGTCATATGATCTGAAGCCCCTGAATCAAGAATCCAAAGACTACTATTATCAACATGGAACGCTGTACCTTGTTGAGCAACATTGCTGGATGGAAATTTACTTTCAATCAACATGGCTGCGTGTGGTAACGAGTAGGGCGAACACTCCGTCCTTTCTCTAGCGCGTGGGGGCGCGTGGCTCAGCAAAATCCGATGGTCCTTCTTGAAACTTGTAGATCGGCTCCTTCTGTTTCGAATGGTGCGGGTCTTGGCCGGAAATGTCGCCGGAAAAATCTTCCGGCGGCTGCTGACGTTGGCTAACTGCGGTGGAAAGCTGGGATTTTTCCTTTTATAGTGATTGGTAGCCTTACTTTGCTCTTGGGACTTTGTAGGAAGGGAAAATAACCTTAATAATGGTTGGAGGTTGAGTTTTCCGGCGTTGTGCCGCCGGTTTGACGGTGGTTGTGGTGGCTGAGTTTTCTCAGGACCAACCTGCTCTGATACCATATTGAAAAGGTTTTCAGTATATTGATATTGAATAATTTACATGAGCAATGGGGAGTATTTATACAAGAAAAAAGTAACTGAGCATGACTCAGCTATGACTCACCTATGACTCACCAAACCTAATCATAATTTAATTCTAATTAATAAAATAACGGATTCTAATTAATTACAATCAATCCTAATTAATAGGAAATAAAAACGAAAAAATATTTGAATTTGAATTCTGATTTTCTACACTTTTTCCATTTGAATGACAATACTTAAGCAGAGGGACGATGTGAAGTCATCATTAATGTTATTGCGGGATGCATAGTAGTTAATTACGCCGCGAGCCGCATGGGCGTTGCAGTGCCTCGCCGTAAGAAACCGCGCCGCGCCACACTGGAACGCAATAGCGGCCATTGCGATCGTATTTGCGGCCATATTGCTGTCATAAGGCAAAATGACAATTTTGTCCTAAATTTAAATGTGTAACAAAATTTTTTTTAAGGGTTTTTTAGTCTATCCGCGTCTCTCTATGTCACTTCTATATCTCTGCCTTTAAAAAATGTTTCTTTTTGTCATTATTTCTGTCATATATCTATTCCGCAACCGCAACCCGCTATAATGCTATAGCGTTTTTTGGGGTTGGCCGCGACATACCGCAATCCACATTTGATAACTATGGCGGGATGTGGATGTTGGGTATGCTCTTTGCACTAAGCCCAATGGCTTTAGTGAGAGCCCAAAGACCAAGTCTAATCCATGAAGCTTAGGGTTAGTTGGATTGGGCAGGGTATATATGCAACATTTTCTCCACTTGTGCCTCCTAGGGTAACACACATCAGAAACAAGAAACACTCCAAGATGCAGACGTTCATCATCTGAACGGTTGCCCACACTACACTCCCTGATCCCCTTGAGTCATAGCCTGGAAGATCAGCCGTAGAGCGGATTTTGCGACTATTCGTGGTGCGTTGCTGCAGATCGTGAGGCTAGAGAAGGAGATCTGAAGTGAGGAATTGTCACGCTCGCTTCTTCATCTCAGGTAATCAAAGCGGTGTTCTTCATTCCGCATCACATCGGTATGATGCGCTTCCGCGTTTCTGATGATATACCTTCAATTGGTATCAGAGCCGGATTGTGATGGGGATCTAGATCAGCTTTGATTTATTGATTTATTTTTGTGATTTTGAAAATATGGCACCTTTATTCTGTATCTGTTATTGATACTCATGTTTTTTTTTATAGTTCATTTTCATCGGTAAAAAATGCTTTAATCCATGGGTAGGGTCTCTCGTGTATTTCTCGATTTGTAACAAGGAGGCTAATCCCATATGATTCGGTTTCCTCCTTGTTGTTTTTTTAATTTTTCGGAATTTTTGTGTATTTTTCAATATTTTGTAAAAATTCAAGATCGAGAAACTGCGAGGAAGATGCGCAGTCAGCACTATCGGAGACTTTTCGAGGACTTCCTGATCTCAGAATGGGGCGATCTATATATGGTTGGAAAGAGGACGGAAAGACGAACGCAGCGGTGGGTGGATCGCCGCCATCTGAGCCTCCACGCTCCTCCATGCGCGGCTACAAGCGTCTGAGAGTGGCTGCCACGCTCCGGCAAAGAATGGGAGAGTGAGAGAGCGTCCGACCACCTTTTTGGGCAGTTCCGGTGGCGGTGCACTCGTCTCTATGTGGTGGTCCTTCCCTGGAGTTTGGGCCTGATTTGACTTCAGGTGACGGCGCGGCAGACCTGACGGCTAGGGTTCCTCTTTCGCGTCCTAGGGTTTCTCGCCAAAGGATTGGGTCTTTGGGCTTTTGGGCCAATCCAAAACCCTAAAGGGGCTTGAGACAAATACCATGGGCTGGACGAAAGTTGAACTCCAAAGTTGTAATATTTTATTTTTTATTTAATATTTTATTTTTTATTTTTAAAAAAAAATAGGAAGGCCATGGATTAAAGTAATTAGAATTTATTATTTAATGCTTTTATTGAATGGTATTAATTATATGTGCGATTACATGATATTTGCGATAACATGTCATATAGGATAGGAAGGTGCCATATTGTTGCATGATCACATGTCATACATGAGCATAGTAGCTATTATGTCTTTTGCGACTAGTATGATAGTTATTATGGGATTATTTTGATTTTAAATTATCCATAAAAAAATAATTAATTATTATTATGATTTTTGTTAAGAATCTAGATTAATAATGGAATTAATTAATTTTGGGTAATTAACATCAAGACAAATAATCGTTATGGAAATTATTTGGATTTCAAATCAAACATTTCTAGACTTGGTGGAGATCATATTCAGGTATTCATCTTTGCCAATGTTGTTTAAGGGAGATGCCTAGGAGAAGGAAATGTATCTTCTTAACTTGGTTCCATCAAAGTTTGTTATAATGAAACCTAAAGAATTATGGAAAGGGTGCAAGCCCCGATCAAACCATATTCGGATTTAGGGTGCTACGACAGACGTTCTACAACAGCAGTCAAATAAGATGGAATCTTGTATCGAAGAGTGCATATCTTTTGGCTACCCGAAGAGAACAAGGGATGATTTCTTATTTAGTCTTAAGGACAAGATAATCTAAGTGAGCAATCACATGATTTTCTTAAAGGAGGACTAGATGTGAAATTATAAGCTCTTAAGTTAGGTTATTCTTGATGAGATTTATCTCAGATCAAGAATTTTCAGAATCTCTAGAAGTTTCATCCGCTGTTCCCTTGATTGTTCAAGAGGGGATAGATATATCTCTAGGTGAACAAACAAGAGAACCGTAATTGGAAATTCAACATGTTAATATATAAGTGAAACTAGTAGAAATATTAGTATCACATGTAAAGGAACAATATCAAGGATAAGCGGATCCTCAAGAAATTGAAGATCCACCATTTGACCCACTCGTTATTTTACCTATAAATACACAAAGTCTAGTGCAGTACATTCGTAGTGGGAGAGAACCTTGTTAACTCTCAAGTTGTCTCTTGTTGAGTGACATTGATCCTACTAGTTACGATAATACATTAGAAGATGTTGATCAAGTGTTGCTCAAGCTATGAACAATGAGATGCAATACTTGTATTTCAACTCCGTTCGGTCCCTAGTAAAGGCACCAAAAGGGGTAAAACCCACAAGGTGCATGTGGACATAAAAGGCAAAGAGAGGATGGTCAGGAAGGTGAAACCTTCAAAGCTAGCTTGGAGGCAATTTATGCTAGACGCCATGCTCGAGTCTATCTAGATTCTCTTAGTTGCTATAAGTCTCAATTATGAGATTTCATTTTGGGAGTTGGATGTTAGGATATCTACATACAACAACTAAAAGGGTTTATAACAAATGGGCAGGAACACACAGTATGCAAGTTGTGAAAGTCTATTTCATAGACTTAAGCAAGCATCCAGGTCTTGGAACATCAGTTTTGATCAGGTTATCAAAATTCTGATTTTGAGAGAAACTTGATGAATAATGTGTATTTATATGTAAAGGATCCAACGGAAGACAATAGATTTTATGGTTCTTTATGTAGATGATATGCTCCTTATTGGAAACAACATGAAGGTAATATCAAGCATAAAGAGTTGGCCAAGTTAATGTTTTGGTATGGAAGTACCGGAGAAGCCAATTATATTCTTGATTTAAAACTCTTTTGAGGTCGGAAGAATAAGTTGTTGGTATCACCTCAGACTACTTACATTGACAAAACTCTTGCCAAGATTCAACATGAGAATTCTAAGAGAAGAATTATAATTCTCAGATGTGGAATTCATCTTCAGAAGGAGTAACCAAAGACTTCTGAAAAAGAAGAATGCATGGGCAGGATATCTTATGTTTTGGCAAAGGTAATCTCATGCATATCATGTTGAGTGTTAAACCAGACATCTGTCATGTAGTGGGAGTAGTGAGATGGTACTATTCTGGATATAGAGGAACACTAGATTATTGTTAAGCATGTACTCAAGTATCTTTGGAGAACGAGAGATTTTGTGCTAGTATATTCTAGTGGGAGTCTTGAAAACCTGAGTTTTCACAGATTCAGTTATTTCAAGTGGATATTGTTGACTCAAGAAATCAACCTTGAGCTATGAGTTTTTCACTAAACTCAGATAGCATTAGAGGTGGATCTTGTAGACCCATTTACTAAGAGTTTGCCTGAACTAGTGATCAAGAGGCATGTGACTTTCTTAGGTCTTAGGAGGATCCCAGACTTGCATTAAGCGAGTGGGAGATATTGGATTCATTGTGCTCTTGGAGTAAGACAATGAAACAATAAAATTATTTTCTGAATTTCATAAATAAGGTTTTATTTATTTATTTTGCGCACTATTTACAAACATCAAGGTCCGGATCAAATTGTGGAGTATATGATCATATGGATACGTTCATGGAGGACATGATCATAGGTTCTCAGAATTGATGAATGGAGTCACAGCCGTTAAATAAAGTTGGGCACTTTATTTAGGCTGCAATATTTTGTGAAATGGTTTTGTCCGAATCATTGTAAAATATTGGTGTGAATTAACATTCACATTGAAAGGATCAAGGAGAGATTTGATTAAGGTTGTTTTTCTGTCATAAGGTATCAAATCTCCAGTTAACTTTAGTTATGTATTTGCTCTTAATCCTGAGTTTATTATAAATAGGTAATCAAATAGTTTTCATTCTTTGATTTACCAACGGGTGAGGTTCGATCTATTGACGGCCAATAACTCGGTATTTTGGGAGTGGGATTATTTGATTATCGGTATTTATGAGATAACAACATGGAATTTGTAGGATATGTCCCCTTGATATGTTTCGGTACTTGGATATTAAAGACACTGGCCAGTGCATGTAATCCATTAGAGATACTATCATAGTCAAGGGAATAAATAATTGATTGAGTTGCAGAAAACTTGTCAATCAATTATAGACATTCTACAAAGGGGCGATGCATATTCATGTTATAGAGGTCATTAATCTTGGAGTTCACGTTCGGGCTTTTAGTGGAGTAGCGCCGAATTAGATAATCCTTCAAAGATTATCAGGAGCCTTGATGAGTGACAAATGGTAGATCCCCAGGCTAGCTTGAGACAAGGGATGGGTTGTATAATCAGATGATGATGGCTTATGGGCTACATAGTCTGGGGTTTATAAACTCAAGTTTGTGTCCAAAAGAGCAAGTGAGAGATTGTTGGTATGCTCTTTGCACTAAGCCCAATGGCTTTAGTGAGAGCCCAAAGACCAAGTCTAACCCATGAAGCTTAGGGTTAGTTGGATTGGATAGGGTATATATGGAACATTTTCTCCCCTTGTGCCTCCTAGGGTAACACACATCAGAAACAAGAAACACTCCAAGAGGCAGACGTTCATCATCTGAACGGTTGCCCACACGACTCCCTGATCCCCTTGAGTCATAGCCTGGAAGATCAACCGTAGAGCGGATTTTGCGACTATTCGTGGTGCGTTGCTGCAGATCGTGAGGCTAGAGAAGGAGATCTGAAAGTGAGGAATTGTCACGCTCGCTTCTTCATCTCAGGTAATCAAAGCGGTGTTCTTCATTCCTCATCACATCGGTACGATGCGCTTCCGCGTTTCTGATGATATACCTTCAGTGGACTCCCCCCAACAACATTTGTGCAGTGATGCACGATCAGTGCTTAATAGTGTAGGTCTCCCTGTTTTTGTTAATAGCGTGATTTGTGCTTTAAATGACTTCTGCTTAACAGAAAAGGAGGAAAGATATGCATGTAAGAGTAAAAATATTGTTGAAATTAAAAGCGAATTGCGTTGGCTGAAGTTTTAAATGAGTTTAGACCTTGGACTGCTAACTCTTTGTTGGTCTGGCTAACTTTTTTTTTATTTTTAATTTTTGGTATAATGACTACTGAGATTGAAGATTAGGCTTGCAACCTGTATATGTTTTGGGAAAATTATAGAGCTTTTCCTGGTGGTTGTAGGCTTGTAGCAATTATACTGCTAAAAACCTATTCCATGGTGGCCATAGCCAGACATTGATAAGTAGATATTGATTTTATGTTGGTTTACTTTTAAGTGTATTTGCTGGTACTGATGCCCACTAATTGAAAGGGTTTGTGCTGAATGCATCAGTTTTGATGATCTCAATCAACTTCTTCACAATTAGTGCTTAAAATTGTCATTTCAGCTTTTGATTAAAAAGCTTTTGCTTCTTAGTTAAATCGAATTCTGGTTTGGCAGCTTAGTATTTTTCTTTCAGATACAACTGGTGGTTATCATTGGTGTACTCTTTTTCTACCTTTTTTGGGGTAAAAATGCTTGCTGATGACTGATCAGTTTAAATTTCTCTGGTGCAGCAAATTCATTCAATTCTCACGTCACTGAATTTTAGTACAATTGAGATCAAGACAATTAATTCTCTTGACTCTTGGGATGGAGGTGTACTTGTAATGGTCTCAGGTTTTGTTAAGATGAAGGATATCAATAGGAGGCGGAAGTTTGTTCAAACCTTCTTTCTTGCTCCTCAGGAGAAGGGTTTTTTTGTACTGAATGATATATTTCATTTCATTGATGATGGAGTAACATACCCAAATCTGGTTTCACTGGCGTCTGAAAGGATTGATGCACAACCACATGTATCTGCTTCTCTTGCTGAGTCACCGGGTAATTCAACTTCCGAGTTATGTTTTCAAAACATTTGTTTCTTACTACTTTAACAGGAAATTGGTGTGCTGTAGCCTTTTATACGAACATTTAGTTAGAAGATTCATAGGCTGTGCATCTAGTGGCATCCCGTTTAGCAATTATATATTTTCCCCAAAAAGTCGGGCCTAGCAAAATAGGTTTCCTGGTGAATGATTATAAACAACTTTTATGTGCAACTTCGTTTTTCCAGTAGCTAAAAAGATGCATGCTTCTGTGACAAATTTGAAATTTTCTCAGTCATTCATCTTGTTTATTTTAAATTAAAATTAAATAGTGTGTAAAGCTTCATTTCTTTGGGTCCTGAGTATGTTATTTCAGAAGCTTTGGACTATGGTTTGGAGGAAGAAGCTAGGGAATATGTCAACTCAGTTCATATAGATGATCCAGTGGACAAGTATAGTCTTCCTGAGCAGCAGCAGCTACAAGAAGATTTTGAAACTGAATTTGTGGTGGAAGAAACTCCTGCAGAGGAGGCTTGTCCACCAATTCAAAGTGTTGCACATACCATCCGTGAAACCCCTGTTGCTCCTGTCGAAGAGTCATTCGAGGAGCCTCCTAAGAAAACTTATGCATCTATTGTACGTACAACTTTTGGTATCTGTTTTTTGTTTGGCAGACTACTTGGTTTTTTGTAAATTTAGATTTGTTCCACTGTCGGTGTAAAAAGTAAAAACTATATACACTATCCATAAACAAGGTACCACACCGTTTGAGTAACAAATATTTCACCTGCAGTATAAGTTTAAAAAATATTTTCAGCTCTCTTTCATGTTCCCATAATCCTGATTTCTTGAAATCTTTTGCAGTCAAGAATTTGTTTCGTGTGACACTTATTGAGTTCTCCTATGTTCGTGACTTGTGACAAATATTATTGTTCATTTGACCGTAGGCAGAAATATCTTTTGTGGTCTCTTAAATGCTGAAAGAAAATCCAAACAGGAAGGGAGGCAAAGATTAAAGTCCTGAAGAAATACAGCTTCCTTTTTTATTAGAAGTTATTGCTTTGGAAGTTCCTCTTTTACTTTAGCATCTCTATAATGAAATATGAGGAATAAAATATTGGAAAATTGTTAACTTACTGTCCTTTGTTGTTAGTTGGACTTAAATCTTAAGAAAGAGGAACATATTTTGCATTTTTGATGTTGTCTTAATTTAATCACGTTACATTGAACTTGCAGTTACGAGTCTCCAAAGGGCAATCAGTGTTGTCAGCTGCTCCACAACATGCTCCACAACATTCTTTTAAAAGCATCCCTCCTCCTTCAGAGTTGAATCATGTATCACAGCCTGCGGTTCAGCAGACAAGCTCTGCATCTATATATGTTCCTGAGTCTGGGGCTGAGGCAGCTGAGGAAGTGTATGGACTAGAAGAAGAAGGTTTATTTTTTTTTTACTTTCCTCCTTAACTTTGTTCTGTTTTGGCCTCTCCTAGGTGTACCATTTTGGTAATTGGTATGTAATTGTCAGATATTTTAGCTGACTGAGATGATATTTTTCTCGGTATATTTGGTGCCTGTATATTTTTGAATGCTTATGGTATGTATGTTAATGATATGTGGGAAATTTTGTATTCATTCATTCATCTGGGTGAGATCTTGATTGCTGCATTTGCTACCAAGAGTGGGAACAGTTCTCTTAATTTTTATACAGTCGTTCTACTTTTAGAAATATGTTTTAGGAAAGAATCCTCTAGGCAGAGACAACAGAGCTTGTTAGGCATAAACGTCTTGATCCAAAGGAATTTTAGATATGAGATTCTAGTATTCTTTATGGTTAAATAGGTGCTTTGTTTTACCATTCTGGAAACTGCCTTTTTGTAACAGTGTCGCGTGACTCGCATCATTTAAGATTTGAGCTTAATATTGTCCAAGTATTTCTAGTCTTAAAACATTAAGTTGATTTCTGATCTATAATTGTCCCAGGTGAAGTAACATCTGTCTATGTGAGAAACTTGCCTGCTAATGTAACTGAAGCTGAGATTGACCAGGAATTTAAGAATTTTGGCAGAATTAAATCAGATGGAATATTCATTAGGGTTCGAAAGGTAGCTTCTCTTCTTGCATAAAACTGAATGCCCATGTACGCCACCATGGAAAAAAGAACAAGCTAAAGTTGAAATTGATTTATGCAGGAAATTGGAGTTTGCTATGCATTTGTGGAATTTGAAGACATTGTGGGTGTTCAAAATGCGCTTCAGGTTTGAATCCATTTTATTATTTTTTCTTGTTAAACCTCGTTCATTTGGTTATCTAATTATTCAGTAAACGTTAAAGATAACTCGATCTAGTTGTTGCTGATTTGCTTGACTTAGCTTTCTGTTACTGAAAGTCTATGATGGGCCTATAATAAATAGTCCAAGCCCATTAGTATTTTAGAATTAGTATATATAGGAATTTAGGGTGATGTTTCTATTCATTCATGTATTCAGAATATGGAGTGGGGTTTTGGAAAGGATCTCTTGGGATCTCTTTGGCCTAGGTATTTGGCTATAGAGTGAGTGAGGTCTTTTAGTGTTAATTTTCTGCATTTCATCTTGTAAGGAGCTTGGCTCCATTTAATTTTCTACAATTTCTGATTTATAAAAATAGGTTCCATCAATTTGGTATCAAAGCACTACAATTCTGGGAGTGTTTGTGATCCAAAAAATAAAAATAAAAAAAATCGAACATCTGATTCAGATCTGAGAGAAAAAAAAAAAGGAATCGAAAAACAGATTCAGATCTGAAAAAAAAAAAAAAAAGGAATACAGATTGACGAAGGTTGAGAAGAGCTTGGATAGTGTGGAGGAAAGGATGGATGAAGTGGAAGTCTCTATTCGTCAATTGAGAGAGACGATAATGACACTCATTAATCGAGTGGACCCATGGAAAAGGAGATCAAGTACTGAAAATGGAGTTGTTGCTCATGGTGGTGATCACGGAGAGAAGGTCCCGCAGGCAACAATGAAACAAAGGGAGGAGGTGCCATACTTTACTGGAGAATATCTATATGGATTGATCTTTCAGGTGGAGCATTATCTTAGGGTGAATCAAATCCCTATTGAAAAACAAGTGGAGACAGCTTCAAGTTGTTTTGAGGGAAGGGCTAAGGTGTGGTTCCAATGGTGGAAACCAAGAAATCCAACAAGCACGTGGGAGGAATTTCGCTCTGCAGTCTTGCAAAGGTTCCACAGCTCTGTTCACGGGAAACCATATGAAGTTCAGACGACGTTCTTGACTAATCGGAAGGAAAAAAATCGAGCAGAAGGTGTAGAAATAAAGGCGTACGAAAAGGGAACAAAAGAAATAAAAAAGAAGGAAGAAAAGCAAGAGACAGAGGTTGTAGAAGAAGAAACAGAGATCAAAGAGAAAGAAAGGGATGAAGAAGAAGGAGAGGAGCAGCATCTACAGCAAAAGCTGGAAGGGTTCACTATGTGTGTGGGTGAGGGAGCAAAAATGGCGTCCGGGTTCTGTACGAATAGGGTAGTGGTGGATGCACAACACCATATGCTTGGACATCTAGTGTCGATCGTCGCGAAGGAGCTTCTCAACGGGAAGAAGGTGGTGGTTGATTTGTGCGAGGAAATTTGTATCTCTGATGGAATCGTTAGGCAGAAGAGGAAGCACATGAGGTTCCTTCACAAGCGCATGAGCATCAAGCCTTCTCATGGTCTCATTCATTCTGCTATAGAGAGAGAAGAAATCAAAGGAGGAAAAAGTGGAGGAAATGTGACGAAGAAGGTGCTGAGAGGGAGAGAGGAAAGAAGGGCAGAATTGACCTTGCCAGAATTGGGTCAATTTATTGACCTAATGGGCCCAGCCCAAAAGAAAGGAAGAAAGGCTTTTGTTTTGTGGGCTGAAAGGTCTTTTCTTAAGAATATAATTGGACTTGGTTTATTTGACATAAAGGCAATGGAAAATAGAGTAACATCCTTTAAGCAATGGGATCCAGGTGGACGTTTCTCTCACTTTGCCTGCCCTCTCTTCACCTTGAGGACAAGGTGAATTTTGAAGGGGGAGTATTGATGGGCCTATAATAAATAGTCCAAGCCCATTAGTATTTTAGAATTAGTATATATAGGAATTTAGGGTGATGTTTCTATTCATTCATGTATTCAGAATATGGAGTGGGGTTTTGGAAAGGATCTCTTGGGATCTCTTTGGCCTAGGTATTTGGCTATAGAGTGAGTGAGGTCTTTTAGTGTTAATTTTCTGCATTTCATCTTGTAAGGAGCTTGGCTCCATTTAATTTTCTACAATTTCTGATTTATAAAAATAGGTTCCATCAATTTAAAATTGATGGAACTCAGAAAAATATACTACTAAATTCATTGACAATGGAGGCATAGCCTCTTTTACATACAATCTAAGATGCAGAAAAATAAAGACCTCACTCACTCTCAAGCCAATACCTAGGCCAAAGAGATCCCAAGAGATCCTTCCTAAAACCCTACTCCAATGTTCTCAATACTTGCATGAATCCTCACCCTCCCACACCCCCTCCTTATATCCTATTAAGAATATTCTAGAATAACTCTCAAACTAACTAACTAATTATCTTAGGCCCATCCCTAATTATCTCAGGCCCAACAATACTCTCCTCCAAAATTCACCTTGTCCTCAAGGTGAGGAAGAGAGTAGCAGATGTGAGAAAATATCCACCAGGATCCCACTGCTTGAAGCATATTGACCCAATTAGCAACTGCAACATTTTCTGTTCAGGAATCATATTATCCAAAATCCATCTAGCTACAACAAACATATCATATTCAAGACTTGCATCCTTCTCAGTCTCTTGGGAGAGTAAACAAACACCAGCTGAATACAAAATGCTCACTGTATTGATTTGTACAAACTCTGACCCACATCCTCTGCTCTTATTTCTTGTATCACTTAGTTGTCTTTCTGATTGGGCTGGATTTATTGTGCCTCGTTCCAGCTTTTCACCTTCAGCTGAACAGTCATCGCCGGAGACCATCTCTTCCTTCACTGGTTTGCGTGCTCCCAGGAGTTTGTCAAGAGGATGGGTGTTTGAACGAACCTGGGTTAACGAATTTGCAATATCA
Organism: Gastrolobium villosum; assembly: GCA_032173675.1. Classification (NCBI taxonomy): domain Eukaryota; kingdom Viridiplantae; phylum Streptophyta; class Magnoliopsida; order Fabales; family Fabaceae; genus Gastrolobium; species Gastrolobium villosum. The sequence goes on from JAVKPL010003405.1 coordinate 157,961, forward strand.
CGCATGAACCAGAAGTTTCGCCGCCTTTGTTCCGCCATCTCCTCCGAAGACAGTCGCCGGAATCGCGATGTCCTCCGGTCATCATTGCTGTCTCCGTCCATATCTCTTCCTCGGCCATTTCCCGTCTCTCTCCCTCTCTCTACGTTTTGTCCTCCATTCTGACTAGGGTTCACGTTTCTTGGATTAGAGCCAATACTAAGTGAATTTCCCCCAACCAGATATGATCCCCTTTGAATGGAGTTAGGCCCATTATGATTCAAGCCCATCCAATTGCCATTATTTCCTTCTAATATTCCTTGCTGAATCATGGGCTGGATTATCAATGTGGGTTGTGAATAATGACCCTCTCCTTTTGAATTAGGCCCATTTGTTCCTCGGCCCACAATCCCAATCACCCAATCCAACCCTGTGTCCGTCTCTGTCCCTACTCCATCTTGCATCATCGACCGGTGCCCTTCCATGCTCATCATCGCTACTTCTTCTTCTTTTGCTTTTTCTTCCTCTCTCTTCTTCGACATATTCTTTGGTTATACGATCTACTGCTTCTTCGTCTTCTTCTGTTTTGGATATATCTTCTTCGCTGAGCTGCTTTTCTTCCTCGCCATCTCCGGCGTCTTCTTCTTCAACAACTGATTTTCCTTCTTTTTCTTTTGCAAGTTCATCTTCATCTATGTTTCGATCTGCTTCTCCTTTTTCGTTTGCTCCTTGTGTTGCCGCTTCCTTTGCTTTTTCTGCGATTGTTGCCTCTTCTTCTTTAGCACGCTCCCCTTCTTCTTTTGCTGAGCTTCCATTTTTTTCTTCTTCTAGTTTCTCTTCTTGTTCCGCTTCTGCTTTAGTTTCTTCCTCGATTTTTTTAAAACCTTGTGATTTCATCTGCTCGTATTCAAGTCTCTGTGTTTTCATCCACTCAATTGTTTCCCCTAATATCTTCACCATTTTTTCTAGACATTCCCTACGCTCACTGATTCCTGCCATTTTTTTTATTTATTTATTTTTTTTTATTTTTATTTTTTTTAGATCTGGACCAGAAACACTCCCTAGATCGGAAATGCTCTGATACCAAATTGATGGAACTCAGAAAAATATACTACTAAATTCATTGACAATGGAGGCATAGCCTCTTTTACATACAATATAAGATGCAGAAAAATAAAGACCTCAGTCACTCTCAAGCCAATACCTAGGCCAAAGAGATCCCAAGAGATCCTTCCCAAAACCCTACTCCAATGTTCTCAATACTTGCATGAATCCTCACCCTCCCACACCCCCTCCTTATATCCTATTAAGAATATTCTAGAATAACTCTCAAACTAACTAACTAATTATCTTAGGCCCATCCCTAATTATCTCAGGCCCAACAGTCTATAACAACAATTTTTCTATTCCTTAAAGTAAAAACCTCTCTTTGTTGCTTCGGTTGATTTATTGTCATCATCAGATGTTTTCATATGGCTATGGAGTTAATTTTGTGTACTTTCATTTTTTATTTTAGATTTCATGCTTCTATTCCCTGGTTTTTTGGTTATCCTGTTTAAGAACATCTATGGATGTAGTTTCATTAATTTTGTAGTGCAAGTGAAGTCCAGTATATATATAGATAGATAGATAGAACTGTCTTGTTATTTTGCAGTAATAGTGTCTGCATGTTCTTTTTTTTTTAAACATGATTTTTTGGTTGTCTCTGTCTTGATTATGCACTGTTATTGTAGGCTTCTCCCATACAATTGGCTGGAAGACAAGTATACATAGAGGAACGGAGACCAAACAGTGGCATTGCAGCTCGGGGAGGAAGTAATGTCCTACATTTTTTTAAGTTTTATCTCTTATTCTTTCAAATAAGTTATGTGAAACTGCTTTGAAATTGTTAGTCGGAAAGCTTTGAAAGGTGTTTGTTACTGCCATTGCTTGAAGTGCCAAGTGTGCCTAACAAATAGGCGTGCAATAGCATTAGTGGTCAGAGTGGTGGACTTATGGCTGTACGTGCTTGGGCCTTGGGCCCTTGTTGTTGTGGTAGCACTTAGTATTTACTACTGAAATGCCGTTATACACCTATTAGATAAAGTACTAAGCTCTATACGGCATGGCATATTAGTGCTCAGAGGAGACTTATGGCTGTACATGGTAATGACAATGGTTGTTGTGATAGTTTTTCACACCCACGGGGATATTGTTTGAATCACTTTATTCTGACTCTGCTATACATCATGCGATCCGAGTGTTATGGGATGTGATAATGATTGTAGTTTAGGTCCTTGATTATGATGGCTGGTGGGGAGCTGAAGTTTTATCATTAGCTGTTTTTATTGGTAACGAAATTTACATGTGGGCATAATTGTATAGGTTTCATTTAGTTGTGAAGCATTGCTGTGTTGAGGACCTAAGATTTTAGGTTAGGAGATGATTAATGAAGGCAAAAGTGTTTTCCCGAAAGTTTTTGGCTTCAGTTGTATTCAAAAGGAATAACTAATGCTGTTGGTACTTGCCTAGAAATTCATTGCAGCTGTAGCATTACTGATTTTAGGTTTCATTTAGTTGTGAAGCAGATTAGGACCTACGATTTAGGTTAGCAGAGGAGATGATTAATGAAGGCTACGGTGTTTTCTTGAAAGTTTTTGGCTTCAATTGTATTCAAAAGGAATAACTAATTCTGTTGGTACTTGCCTAGAAATTCATTGCAGCTGTAGCAATACTGATTGTATTTGTCGCCTAATTTTTGTTTTGACATCAAATGAGGTTCTTAGTGTTGGCAACAAAGATTATCTTGCTTTTGTGCATCAGCCAAATGATAATTGTTTTTGGTGAATAGTGGTCATATGGGTATGAAATGTGTTGTTTGGCATTGAAGACATTGTTTTAGAATATGTCAAGAGTATGCAGGAGCCTGGGGTGCTAATCCTCAAAAACCCTGTATTGTTATTATTATTATTATTATTATTATTATTTTGGGTTGGGTGGGAGATCGTGTACTATAAATATATCTCTGAAGAACGAACATAAGCATGTATTTTTGTGGTAAAAGATGGACATTCGGGCAACATCTTCACTTCAAAGAAGAATAATAATTAGAAAATGTTAATATCGGAAATGGATAGAACTCATGGAAATATATGGTTGCAAATTGCAATGGAGTTGAGTTGGTATTGTGATGGGCCATGGGCCTAAAAGTAATGAAATAGTTAGTTTGTTATAGAAATTATTCTAGAATATTCCTAAAGTATAGGATAAAAGGTAGGTAATGTGGTAGTGTGAGGTATTCATGTATTTAGAATATTTGGAGTGGGGTTTTGGGAAAGGATCTCTTGGGATCTCTTTGGCCTAGGTATATTGGCTTGAGAGTGAGTGAGGTATTTTGGTGTTTATTTTCTGTATTTCTTTTATATTTTCTGCAATTTGATGGAACCTATTTTTATAAATCTGAAATTGCAGAAAATATAAAAGAAATACAGAAAATAAACACCAAAAGGACCTCAATCATTCTCAAGCCAATATACCTAGGCCAAAGAGATCCCAAGAGATCCTTTCCCAAAACCCCACTCCAAATATTCTAAATACATGAATACCTCACACTACCACATTACCTACCTTTTATCCTATATTTTAGGAATATTCTAGAATAATTTCTATAACAAACTAACTATTTCATTACTTTTAGGCCCATGGCCCATCAATACTCCCCTTTTAAAATTCACCTTGTCCTCAAGGTGAAGAAAGAGGATAGGTGATTTGAAAAATTATCCACCGGATCCCATTGTTTAGAGCTTCTTAACCCCGTTGTCACTCCCTTTCTACTGAGGTTAGCCAGCTTCTTTGTAGTAGCCTCTGTCCTAATAGCAAACTGGTCAAACTCGAACACTCCCCTTGGTCCATTCCATATGATGGTTTTGGGGGTATCCAATGCCTCACTAAATGTTTTAACCAAATCTGGATCAATATCCAATATCATCCAGCCATCAGGGATAGCATTTGCTGGCACGACCTTGCTGTTTGCATCAAGAGCAGGTTTGTCCGCAATCACCATGTCACTTGGTAACAAGAGAGACACCCATTTGGCCTTGGCTATTACAAGTAATAACGTGGCAAGATCCAACATTGGAGCCCTATGCCTGACATCACCCACGATACTATGCACACTCAAACGTATATCCCAGTTTTCATCACCCGCCATCTGCTTACCCGCGTCATCCCCTCCGCTCTCTCCTTCCACCCGAATGTCCAACAACATGTCGTGTAGTTGTGGGTCGCTACACACATGACCTGTAGCGAATGGAGCATCACGTCGGAAGCATAGATTGTGTCGTCGACGGTCAGTCGTTTCCTCCGCTGTTAATCGCCAGTATCTCGCACCGCCTTGGTCATCGTTGCTTCTGTTGGTAATGGAGCCTCCTTGTGTCGAATTTTGGCTTTTCACAGCAGTTATGTGCCTTAGGTTGGGACAGAATTCATTGGGTTGCTGTTCAGCCCCATTGGTTTTGATATTACCACTTGAATCGGGCCCGCAGTGATAAGTGTTTGGCCCATTTCGTGAACCAGAGCCGAATCCGAGAATTCCTTCTCCATTTGTGTTATTGGAACGGCCCACTATCATTTAACCCACTAAAGCTCACACTATTCACCATCTTCCCAGCAACGATTTCTTTCTCTTCGCTTCTTTTATGCTTTTCTTCCTCACTTTGAGCTAACAACCTGACACCCTCCATATTTGTGGTTGAATGTGACCAGATTTTAGCACGAATCTCCGCCTTCATCTCTTCCTCATGCTTTTCTTGTTGTTCTTCTACAACCTCTGTCTCTTGCTTTTCTTCCTTCTTTTTCATTTCTTTTTCCTTTTCGTACGCCTTTATTTCTACACCGTTTGCTCGATTTTTTTCCTTCCGATTAGTCAAGAACATCGTTTGAACTTCGTATGGTTTCCCGTGAACAGAGCTGTGGAACCTTTGCAAGACTGCAGAGCGAAATCCCTCCCATGTGCTTGTTGGATTTCTTGGTTTCCACCCATTGGAACCACACCTTAGCCCTTCCCTCAAAACAACTTGAAGCTGTCTCCACTTGGTTTTCAATAGGGATTTTATTCACCCTAAGATAATGCTCCACCTGAAACATCCATCCATATGGATATTCTCCAGTAAAGTATGACACCACCTCCCTTTGTTTCATTGTTGCCTGTGGGACCCTCTCTCCGCAATCACCACCATGAGCAACAACTCTATTTTCAGTACTTGATCTCCTTTTCCATGGGTCCACTCGATTAATGAGTGCCATTATCGTCTCTCTCAATTGACGAATAGAGACTTCCACTTCATCCATCCTTTCCTCCACACTATCCAAGCTCTTCTCAACCTTCGTCAATCTGTATTCCATTTTTTTTCTTCGAGATCTGTGGATCAAAGAGCACTCCCAGATTGTAGTGCTTTGATACCAAATTGATGGAACCTATTTTTATAAATCTGAAATTGCAGAAAATATAAAAGAAATACAGAAAATAAACACCAAAAGACCTCACTCACTCTCAAGCCAATATACATAGGCCAAAGAGATCACAAGAGATCATTTCCCAAAACCCCACTCCAAATATTCTAAATACATGAATACCTCACACTACCACATTACCTACCTTTTATCCTATATTTTAGGAATATTCTAGAATAATTTCTATAACAAACTAACTATTTCATTACTTTTAGGCCCATGGCCCATCATACTGCCTTCGGTGAAACAGAATGGGGAAAGAGAATTTTTTAGGGAGGGCTCCAATAGTTTCCTTTTTTTGGTGTTTGATAAAAAGAGAGCTCCAGTAGTTTTGTTGAGGGAATCAGGGGGCCAACCTGGAATCGGCTTGAAGGTAGCATGGTTGTGTAATCATTGGAAGAAATATATTGAGGAAGTACCACATAAACATCAAAGCTAAGTGAAAGTTTTCTTTAATCACATTCTAAATAGCACAAGTATATATGTTATGTAATTCTTTCCCCTTGCTCCAGACAAAGTATATGACTACAGGATTGCACATCCATATTTGAATAGTTGTACTTAACAATAACTTCGAGGATAGGTGTCATTTATATTAGTACTACAGTTTAACCCGTGTGGGTGACCAAAAGAATACTAGTAGCATCCAAAAGTTAATGCTGTTGAGATTCACTCAAGTATCAAAATAAAAAATAAAAAATAGTCATATCGGATTTGTTATGGGATTGGGTTCTTTTTGCCTTTAATGTGATCTATGCCCATAGTTTTCCTTTAAGGGAGGTTCCGTGGTAGATATGCAAAGAGAGGGAGGTTTATTGTGAGCTTGTTTGTTTTGTACGTGCTTTATTCTTTTGCTCAGGTGAGGGACTTCTAACCTTATTCTTCTCCTCTACTGCTTGTTTCTATTCTTTAATAAGACTTCTTCTATGTAGTACATAAAAATTGATTAGGAAGTGGTATCTATGTGGTATAAACTTATAATACTTTTAGTATTGTCATTCTTTGGTTGTGAAGTTTTTAGTGATTTTGTTTTCGAACGAAAATAGAAAAAAATTGATATTAATTTCCTTTTGATTTTTGGGTGATTGATATCCATTCCCTTTGTATTGATCAGGAAGGGGAAGAGGCAGAGGCAGTTATCAAACAGATGCCCCAAGGGGACGTTTTGGTGCTAGGAGCTTGGGCAGGGGAAATAATCAGGATACTTCAGATTATACCAGACTAAGAGGCGATGGTTATCCTCAGCGCGGTTCTCGATAGAAAGATATCTTCAAAGCCTGCACGAAGATGCTATTCAAGCGCTTATAAATTAGTGAGATCTGAGCTTAATGTGGGTAGCATTTTCTTTCCGTGGTTTCATAAAAAGGTGTCGTGTTATCGGTGTGTCTTTTTTAAAGTTAAAGCCATCAGACTTCACTAACTTTTTCTGCAAGTATAGATCAGACAGTTCCCTTTGAATGTTTTTTATGATGCCATTCAGGTGGGAAATTTTGGTTATTTGTGGTTGCCCCATATCAGGATTGTGGGGCTTTTTAATGAGAGGGTCTTGAAAAGAAAAAAATGGTTTATACTACAGTAGAGGTTGTGCTAAATTATCCAGATGTTACGGTGCATTCTTGCGTTTTTTTTTTTTTTTTTTTGGGTTCTTTGCCTTTGTTAAAACTTGTTTCAATAGTATAATTTAATGTTTTCTTCTGATTTGGTTTCTATTGTTCAACATGGGGAAAACCAAACCCTTCCTTTCAATGACTAATTTTTCCGTGAAAACAACTAAAATATATGCTTTATCCGAATTCCTATGATGAGAAGTCTTCCCAAAAATTGGTATCCATTTTTTTAACTTGGTCTTGGAACACCCAGTCATCACAAAAGAATCCTGTTGCAGTACAGTTTTATGATTTATGTCATTCATGATGCTCTAATTTGTTCTCTGCTACATATGGTTGTTGCGTGAGACGAGATTTTGTTAGAATATGCAAACCCTAATCAAAGATAAATTTTATAAGTTTGTAGGTCCTGTGCGTTCATTTTAGGTATAAGGAAAACGGTGGCTATTTTTTATTAAATTTTCCGATTTCACCCAATAGAATGGAGTTGCTCCTCGCCCTTTGTAAAAGTGGTGACATGGATAGGAGACTGTTTTTTGCTGGTTGCAATTTGGCCGGAGTGTTTCTACACAAGCGAGCTATGTATATTGGGATAGAGTAAATATAAGAAAAATTGTGACCCGAGGAGCCCTAAATAGAGCACTCATAATTGCTGCCTGAAGTCACTTCCAGCTCTCGAGAGTTATAGGAATATTTTGAAGTGTGCTTGCTACAAAGCTAGTAACCGTGATTACTTATGGAATTCGGAGAGTACCATTTCTCATATTCAGATCAACTTGATTAGTAGGATTTACAATAAATACTTCCCATGTAATCCATCCATCCATTTGCAGTCATTTCCGTTCTTCTTAATAACAAACTACAACTATCTGTCCAGACAATAACTGTGTGTCCAACAACGAAGTCAGTAAAGGATTCTGTTGCATAACCAGCTATGTATATGGCTCGAGGCACTGCCTTGAGGTTGTTAATGTCTCCATACAACCACGATAAGAAAGTAGCAAAGATCATCCTTGACTTGTCAGAGATATATAAAATCATTAAAGCTGTTTTCTTTGTATAGTATCAGAGTCATGGTGTTATAGGGTGTTACAAGTTCAATCCTCACCGCAGTTTAAGTCGAATGAGTTATTGTGAGAGAGGGCGGGTTAGAAATATATAAAAGGGTTTTATAAGAGTTATGTTGTAGGAAAAATGATTGTGTTATGTTATAGAGATTCGATTTGCGTGCCTGAGTTTTTTTCTTTTTTTACTGCTGGTCCCACAAAATGTTGTGTATGTAGAAAAAAATTTATGGTCACGTTAAATGATCGATGATAAATCCTATATAAAATAGCACAGCTATAGGTTGTGCGAGAGTGAATTAGATGAAGATGAAGGAGGAGACCAGGTCACGTACAACAACAGAGATTGAGGCTGACGGTGATAAAACAAAAAGTAAAGTGAAATAACGTGAAAATGAGGTGTTGTCTGCCAAAGACTAAACGATGAGGTGAGTGTTTCTCTCTCCCATGATGCATCAAGTTTAATAGGAATGGTACATTGGAATTGGAAAAGGCTAATCTTTGTATCACTTTCATCCAAGAGGGCCACTAAAAGGGGCGTGTTTGTCATCAGAAAGATGGTGGGGTCGAAGTTGATGGCAATCAGGGGAAGCATCCATGTTGTGACCATAATGTGGAGCCATGCGCTAGAATCACATATTAAAACATCTTTTGCTTTTGTCGTTTATCCTTCTTCCCCTTATTTTAGTTTTATGAAAATCAATCTCGACTGTATCTGAATGTGATAGAGGGTGTTACACAAACTCAAAGCAACAGATCAGTTTTTGATTTCGGTTTATAAAATGTGCTCACTTATCAACAGAACCAGTATAACATTGGCTTCAATATAAGAATTTCAATACATCTGAAGACACCCTTATGTACTTAAGAAAATGTTTTCTGCAATTGGTATTTCTTCACCAATTTATCATATCTCCATTAAGCACCTGCACTAGCCATAACTCCCTGACGAACAAGTGGTGGTAAACATTGTGGCTCATTGCAACCATCCTCGCCTTCCCGTGTCCCAAAGGAAACTAGCATATGCTGCATGTACATGGCTGATATCATAAACCAAAAGCTATTTGTCAGAACGCAGTCACAACAGCCACTGCCGGAGAGGAGGCTCCACGCGCTGCCTGTTTGGAGAGAGTGCCGTAGCTTTCTTGCGTGTGAGGGCGCATGTGACGTTGTTTGGAGGTGCGAACGCTGTTGTGACTGTGCTGCCGAGACGAGCACGCCGGTATGTGGGTCGCCGGAAAAATCCACCGGAGGGTGGTGGTTGACGGAGCAGAGGCTTGAATGTGGAAAGAAACATTCGGAAATTAACAACGAGACAGTTCCGGAAAAAATTTAAAAGACAATGAACAGTGTGTTCACCGGAAAAAAAAATTCAAGGTTCCTTAGGCTATCTGATACCATGTTAAATAACAAGAGAAGAGATGGACATTGAAATAAAACTGTGTATTGATCTGATATAAGATATTCAATATATAGACACACTAACGGGCTTAGCCGAGACCTATTACAAATCCTAAATAAATAAGGAAATAAATATTACAGGTATACAAAAGATATATTCTTTCTAACATACATGACTCCATATATTTTTATGTCATGTAGTAGATAAAAATTATCTCTTAGAATATGAGAAATATTAATCTCATATAAAAATAAAAAGATGACATATGAAGAAATAAGGATACAGCTTGAGAATACATAAAGATTCAACTTTTTCTGCCTGTTAAAGCTGTACTAACTTACATTATATTTTGTTCATTCCTAATACTTCAGCATAAATTGGCATAAGGGAGGTTTTAACCATTTACAACTTCACTGGCCAATCTCCAATGCCAAAATGCGTGAAATTTGGAGGCACCACTGGGAACAAAATTTGGTTTCAAAACATAAAATAACATATTATTCACATTCCAATGTAGAAAGTAATCAATTCACAACTTATTTCCTACTCATTATCTAAATTAAACAACGTGCATTCTGAAATAATGCAATTCAGCAAATGAACTCCTTCAAGGCTTCCTTTTCATTAGTGTAGGTTGAAGGAGCAAAAAAAGAATCCAATAGTCGATTTTTTTTCAAAAAGTAATGTGATTTTGTACTTATGTAGCAAAATTTGTTATATATCTAAAATAAATATAAACTATATAGCAATTAGAGGAAGGTCAAATGAAATACGAGAATCTCAAATTTTTCATATAAAAAATATTAGAACAACATAAATTGCATAAATTTAACCTAATAGTTCCCTGAGTGCATCAAATCATTGTATCATTCAAAATCTACAAATTAGTTTTTATATCACAACCCAACAATATAGATTAGATATCTCAATACCGAGAAAATACACGAATGTGTTGTACTAAAAAATAAAATAAAATACGCGAATGTGTATTTTCACCTTTGTAAAGAGGATACAGTAACGCTCTGCTTAATATTTTTCAACCAACAAAACAGATTTATTATTAGGGGAATATGGTTATCTAATGTAACACATAAAAAATAGGAGGGATCCACTAAGGAGAAGAGACAGAAAAAAAGGAAAAAAGTGAATCACACCCATTTTTATGTGTTACATGAGATAATTCTCACAACATGATTAACATATTTATGATAATTAAAATATTTCATTTTGTAACAAAAAAAACTTTTCATTTTAATAAAAAAAAAAAAACTAGTCTAATCCAACCATGCATTTTACTTAGGGTGTGTATTGGTTTGAAATTTTAAAGAATTTTAATGTGTTGTTTTTAGAAGAAAAAAATAAATTGTATTCAATTAGAATTTTAAAGGAATGTTAAAAAGTATTGTGGTATTCGATTATGATTCTAAAAGATTGTCTTATAGTCCTTCCAAATACGGTAGTATTTAACCAAAATTTTAAATAAAGAAAAAATAATCTTGTGATTCTAAAAAATTTGACGATTTTAATGGATGTTCTATTAGTGTGGATTTTGTGAAATTTTTTATGAGAAGTATAAATAACATGTCTCTCTCACAATCTCATATTATCCCCTGAGATTTCTTTATTACAATGTCTCACAATCTACCCTAGCCTTTTCTAAAAGTCAAGATATATATTTTTTGACTCTCATATATTTTCTCTGGTTTTGGCATTCCTTTTTATGTTATTCTTCTTTAAGATTAATTGATTGTTTATGGTTATGCTTCTCGTCTCTAATGATGTGTTACATTTTATTTTTTTATTTTTATATAATCGTAGCACTGGTGATACATTGACGATGAACATGTTTAATAAATAGTATATTGCCGGTAAAATTTTCTTTAGACTTTTTATGCACCATATTAGGCACACAATGAGAAACAAAAATTCAATATTCATTTGTTGAATAACAAGGAAAAAAATCATTGTTACTATTGCATAATTTACTTTCGTCACTAAGTTAAAAGAGTGGAATGCTATATTTTCAAGATTAAATTTCATATTCGAATGCGTCTCCCAATTGTAAGAAAGTAGGTTTTTTTAACTATAGGTCTAGCAAACGAAAAATTTGGATAGGATCCAATCGAATCTCCCCCCTTCAAAATCGGATGTGAAGGTTTACCTTCAATCGGCTTAGTTACACCAAATAAAAATAAAAGGTGATTTCTGTTCTACAATCGGTTTGTTAACATTATATATGACATAAAGTGCAGTTACAGTCACAACAATTGAATTATAATATAGATAACCTTTTCCTTTTTCGTTAATAAACGTTTATGTTTAAAATCAATTCCGTAATTAAAACAATTCCAATAACTGTAATCATAGCTCAATGACCATATGTTTCTCCCATAAAGTGCAAAGTAGTCCTTTTAGACCAACAAGGCTTAAAAACTCATTTTTATTAATATTCAACACTAAACACCTTCACTTTTTAGTTACACAAGCAATTTTATACTTTCTCTATGGTTCTCATATCCCAATATGTTATAGGTCTCTTCATTAGCTACGTGTGGGTTCAAACCGCACTTAATTTGGAGCACCATAGCTCAAGTTATGAATTTTTGAAGAAAAAGATGCTAAATTTTGTAGGGTCCCGCGCCAATAGCACCAAACCCACACTGGTAGTGCCTCAACACTGACTTTCTCACGTCTTTCGGCGCTGTAGTGCCAACCCACTATTTGGTGATGCCAATAGTGCCATCTTGATGCCAAAAGCACCATGGGTCTGGAGATTACCCTCCACTTTAGTATTTTACCCATAACTTAAGTTATACTTATCCGATTAACGCAATCTTGATCTCGTTGGAAAGCTAAGAAAAAGATCTATAACTTCCAAGAAGATCAAAGGATCCAAATCTATCATATAGGATATGAAAAATGGACAACATGACAAGGTATCTTTATATTTACATTGATTCCCAATCTAAATATCTTCTTTCACCTAATTGACATTATATAACCACTTCAATACATGATTCTTTGCCATTCCAAGGCTCACTTGATATCCAAATAGGCATCCACACCTTTCTATCATCTATTAGCATATAATTAAATCACATTAACGATACAATTCAAAATGATAAATATAACATCACATTCATCAATGTATCAATATCTCAATTACACCAGTGTTCTTCCAAATTTATATACATGCTAAAGAACTTAGAATAACATATTATCAAAGTCCCTATCTATTCATGCAAGGGCTATACAAAATGTCAATAATCGTCTCCTAAGTCCTTTATGGAGACATATATCAAAGATGCATCCAACATGTCCTGTACATGGCAAACTGTTCAAACGGCATGCATAACCAAAAGAATATAGCATCATCATGCATCCCTCGAACTCAAGTATAGCCACTTGCCAGCAGAAGCTTCCACAACATCTGCACCTGAAAGGGGGTCCCCACAATACAGGGTGAGATATACGAATAAATCTCAGAAAACCAGGGGTCCTTGGAGCATCTCTCCACCCCATAGTTCACTCACTGTATAATAACAATAATAGTAAATAATGCAGTAAATACATATCCATGCAGTGTGTAAAAACATCCCTAAGTGACATCCCTCGAGTTCTTATGTTGTGCTAAGGATACTCAGATGCAAAATAGTCATACTGGCCAACTAAACTACCAAGTATGAATTGCGCATTGTCATGCAACCTAAAAAACATAGGTAAACACCATCCTATTCCACACCCAGTGCATATACATACGTATAACAAAGCATTAAACTATTTTATCGCATTTACATACACTATCAACAACCACTACCCATTCCAGGCTTGGTGGAATAATAAAGGGAACGATTCCCAAGATTCGAAGGCTTACCTCTATGCACTTCCAAGTTTAACCTTTGTTCACCACCAATGAGCAATCAACATAGGTTTGCAATTTTCACCAACAATCTCACAAACAAACACCTACGCAAAGGTGCAATGTAATCAATCTATTATATCTAAGAATATATCAATATTCATCTACCAACAACCAAATTCACACCACAATTAAGGCATGAACTTACCAATTTCAATGAACTAATCAAGCTCTACTGCTTCCTCCAATGGTTGGTCCTTCAATGTTGATCCATAAGGATCTATCCTCAAAAGATCACATAACCAAGGATTGGAGGTCTCTTAAGCTCCCATGGAAGGAAATGCCTCCAAACTCCTCCATTCTTCAAGATTTCTGCCCCCCAAACAAGCCAAGATCTTCACCTACAATGGTTCCCAACTAACAAGGAGTGGTGGGTTTTGAATAGGAAGAAATTTGATGCAAATTTGCCTTTAGAACAGATTGATTTGGGAGAGAGATGAGTGAGCTAGGGTTTCTTGCTTGAAAATGGATTCTCCTCTCCTCTCTGACGTTTCAGCCGACGGAAGAAGGAAGAAATGAAGGTTGGATTTTGTGTTTTGCCACTTAACATTTGTTAAGTTACTTCCACCGGGTAAAAACTTATTTATCTAGTTAACTTCGTTCTTTTTCAAACTTTACCCAAAGGTATAGAATATTTTTCCAGCCATATTTCTAACTTTACTTTTACCTTTTGGGTAATTTTTCCTAGTCACATTTTTATCCCAAAAACCTCACTAACTCTCTTTTTACCCCAAAGTGACTAAAATTCGCTTAATTAAGCCTTTTACTTAATTAAACCCCATAATGCATGATTAATTATTTAATCACATACAATTTTCTAATTAAACAGATTAGGGATATTATAATTTCCACTTTCAAATTCTATAAAACCTCTAATCTAAAATAAAAGATTTATTATTACAAAAAATAAAATAAAATAAAAGGTTTACTCTTTTCTCAAGTTATCCGTAAAAACAAAGCAACATTTTGTTGCCGCATTTTTTCTTTTGTTTCAGAATCTTTTATCAACTTCTCAATTACAATAGAAATAAAAAAAATTGTAAAATTCTTGAGTAGTCTGTCCCCTTTCGAATGTGTAATCCTGCTAAATTGAATTCTTATTATTAATTATTTATTATTTTTAACGAAAGAAATATCCTGAAATTCATAAAAGATTTCCTTGTCTATATATCATTCCATTCGATCTTTTAGATCCAAACTTATCTACTCAACAATGTTAAGCATTCTCGTATAATGAATGCAAAGTTACAATTTGGCAAGATAATAAGTTGAAGAATAATGACCATTGCACAGTACATATGCCAACTTTTCACTTTATGATATATTAAATTGGGATAAATACATTTGCATTTACTATAAACAATTTCATATAATAGTTTTAATAAACATTTTTAAAAAATGTTAATGAAAATGAAATAAAAAAAATTTAAAATGTGAATAACATGCTACATCACCCTAATAGCATGCAAAGTATCACAAAGTTTTAATGAATTTTGTGCATATAAATTTTTGATTTGATTATCTTTTGTAAGAATCTCCTTTGAATGTTTGTTAAAAACCCATATGTTTTTTAAAAGGTTTGATGTTTGTCTTTTTAAATGACACAAAGTTATTTAGTTTAGAGTGAGAGAAAGACAAAAACAATGAAAATTATGGAGAAGAAAGTGAGTATTTTTTTAATTTAAATTTTAAATAAAAATATTAGTTTGTGTCTTTCTCTCACTTGAAATGACACAATTTTATATCATTTTAAAAGTCACAAATATTTTTCCATTTTTAAAATGCAATCTCATAAAATCTTGATTATAAAAAACAGTCTTTTAAATTTTTTTTTTTAAAATCATTATAATTCTAAATATTCTTTTAAACTCTATAATTTTTTTTTTATCTAAAAATAAACTTCTAGAATCTTAATCGAATACATCCTGAAAAGCTAAACATGAGAGTAGAGATTAAGCTCCATTTTTTCTGAAAGGGATTGTGTAATTGTGTTTTTCCATTCTTCGCAAATACTGACCTATATACGACTAAACAAAACATTGTAATTCGGTAAATCACGAAATCGAAGGATACCGACTTTATCATGCGGTCAGTGACGGATCCAGAAAATGAATAAATAGGTGGCACCCAATAAGTTAAGTACATGTAGATTTAGGTCTGGTATGGAACGCGACTTGTGAGCAGCTGACAGTTGGATGTGTCTGTGACTCAACTAGACCGATGATGAATGAAGAAATAAATGTTCCAATTTTCAACAACAGAGATGGAGGTTTGAGAGGAGATGAATCAGTATGTAGATGCAAATGATGGATCTGGAATAGAGCTCTCTGTTGTTAGGTTTGGATAATGAAGGTGGAGGAGACAAAAAAACTCACGGAAAAATAAAATAGAAGGAGAGAAATTAAAGGAGTAGGATATCGTAACAACCAACTAAGTTACTACCGTCTATTTCACCGTTTGATCGATTTTGTTGATACAACGATTATATTTATTTCCATCTTTGTATGGTTATGATCCCAATATTTAATGTAAAAGCATTAAGTATGGGGAATCATAATCATACAAAGGTGAAAATAAATATAAAATATTAAATATGGGGAATCATATTAATTGATAGTAACATTTGTAATAATCCTAATTGGTTGTTATAATATCCCACCCCGAAATTAAATTGATAAAATATGAATTTTAATATAATGATATTTTTGTATTTTTACATCATATTGTAATAATTAGTGGTAGTAAAGCAGTGTCAATTTGTTTCTCTGAGTGCCCTTAATGTCCTTCTATCTATCATGGCTAACTGTAGCAGTCATATACTGAGCTGGTGGTATTCTGTATTAAGAGTTGATAATAACTACTTTGATCTCAAGATAATGCATTTGACATGCGTGAGAAATCTATTAAGATATGCATTTTAACCTACCGTGGTTTAGATTTTAGAAGAAGAAGCCCAATTATACCTTAACACAATACTGCCAACCTTTACATCTATTTTGAAGCGTGCTAGTTGGATTTACAATAAATACTTCCCATGTATCCATCCATCCATTTGCGTACTTCTTAATAACAAAATACAACTACCCATAACTCTCCATGTCCAACAACGAAATCAATAAAGGATGCTGTTGCATAACCAACTATGTATATGGCTTGACACACTGCCTTGAGGCCGTTAATGTCTCTATGCAACCACGATAAGAAAGTAGCAAGATCATCTCTATCAAGTAGTTCATAATGCACTTGAGTTGTGTTTCTCTGAAACAGCATCTAGCTATAGGTCATAGGTTGTAGGCCAGGTCTGAAAATGAGGTGTTGTCTCCCAAAGACTAAACGATGAGGTGAGTGTTTCTCTCTCCCATAATGCATCAAGTTTAATAGGAACGGTCCATTGGAATTGGAAAAGGCTAATCTTTGTATCACTTTCACCCAAGAGGGCCACTAAAAGGGGCGTATTTGTCATCAGAAAGATGGTGGGGTCGAAGTTGATGGCAATCAGGGAAAGCATCCATGTGACTATAATTTGGAGCCATGCGCTAGAATCACATTAAAACATCTTTTGCTCTTGTCGTTTATTCTTCTTTCCCTTACTTTATTTTTTATGAAAAGCTATCTCTATTGTATATGTAGAGGGTGTTACACAAACTCAAAGCAATAGATCATTTTTTTTTATTTCAGTTAATAAAATGTGCTCACTTATCAACTGGCTGACCAGTATCACAATGGCAAGAAGGTATTTTGTGGGGCCGGGCCATGGTGGTCCTTTCCAAAAATAGAAAAAAATAAGGGATGGAGATGGAAAAATTCAAAAAGAGAGAGATAGAAATGGAAGTAAGTTTTCCATTTATAGAAAAGGGACCACTGAATAAGTGGTGGGCCTGGAGCATATTAAATTTTTCCCACATTGGCTTCAATATAAGAATTTCAATACATCATAAAACACCCTTATGTACGTAAGAAAATGTTTTCTGCAATTGGTATTTCTTCACCAATTTATCATATCTCCACTAAGCACCTGCAGTAGCCATAGCTCCCTGACGAACAAGTGGTGGTAAACATTGTGTCTCATTGCAATCATCCTCGGCTTCCTCTGTGTCCCAAAGGAAACTAGCATATGCTGCATGTACATGGCTGATATCATGAACCAAAAGCTATTGTCACAATGCATTCACAATATATACAATCTAACAACTTGCTCTAAAAAGTACAATAAACTGAATGTTACGAAGCACATGATATACCTATCTTCAGGAGAGGCTTGGACTGCTCGTTCAAAATAGCTAGAGGCTCGTTCTTCGTCATTATGAAGCTCCCAAACTAGCTTCCCGTATTGTGATAACACTTCTCCATCTTTTGGGTCAGCTAGTATGGCACGGGAATAATACTCCTCAGCTCCTTCACGGTCTTGTTTGCACTGTCAAAAAAGAAAAAAGAAATTTGCAATCATCACCAAAAGCATTCACTAATAAAACCTCTCTTGCAGTATACAAGTATATATTGGGAGATAAAAACGATTCTGATTTAAGTTATCTTGAAGAGTTGTAAAAATAGCTTTAGTAACACCCAACAAATAAAGGGCCGATCCAGTTCAAATACCCACTTCGTGTCTGGAGAAGGGAATACTCTAGGCAGTCTTTCCCCTGTTTTTTACAAAGAGACTGATTCGAAAACACCCAACAAATAGGTTATCATAAATGAGTTATTCACCAATTGAGAGTTCTTTTCCAAACACAAGGAAACAGAACATACCTGATATAAAAACTGAGCATAATTCCTCAGAAACAATGGATTTCCAGGATTTTCCTCCACCATTTTCTTATAATATTCTTCCACCCCATGCCTATCTCCATCATTCCCTCCAGAGGAATTACAATCACCACCTCCACCACTACCTCTGCAGCCACCTATGCCTTTACCACAGCCATCATTATCAATGCCAAGACCCTTTGCAAGATACATTTCTTTACCACCAACCTCTCCCTTGTCAGCAAAACTCACCTTGAAAAGCCCCTCCTTTACTCTCACTTCTTCCTTCAATATCATACCATAGCCACTATTCAGCACACTGAACCCATCACCTTTTCCTTCAATTTCCCTCTTCTCTTCCTCCAACTCTCCTTTTTCTTCCTCATCTTCACTGTCACTTTCCCATTCTTCATCTTCCTCTTCTTGACGCAAGCCTTTGTGCTTAGAAATAGAGAAAGATGGAATGGTCTCCAGTGCCATGCATCTTTGTCTCACTGAAAACCTCTTAGGAGGGTCTGCATAATTAAATCTGTCTTCGTTGTTGTTGTTGAAAGAAGAGTAGGCTAAGTCTTCCAAGTTCCCTTCAGATTGAACTCTTCTGAAGCCTTTGTTTTGCCTTTCAAGTTCAGCAATGGAGGGGGAGATTGGAGAAGAACTGCATGAGAAAGTGGAGAGACTGAAGGACCCAGTTTGATGTAAAGACAGTTTATGGTGATGTTGTGGTACACTAGTTGGTGGTAGATGCTTGAGTGCATGGCAGGCTTCAGTGTGAATACTATTACTAGGAGTATCTGTGATGGAAGAGAGAAGGGAACCAAGAACTGGTGTTGAAGAGCTTCTTAGCATCATGCTTTCTGATTGAGGATAGCTTTTATGTGGCTGTCCCTTGCTTTTGGAGAATAAGTATAAAACACTGAGGAAAAAGAACAGAACTTGTAAATTACTTCTTCAAGAACAACACTAAATAAGATAAAAGCACATAGATTTTTGAAACTGAAAACTAAATGGCAAAGTAATTGTCAAACAAACTTGGGATACACCACCCCATAACCTATTTCAAAGGGTGGGAGTGTCTAAGACCTTATAAACTCCACATTAGTTGCCCATACAACTAATGTGTGACTATATATCTCAACACGCCCCCTCACAAAAAGAGCCCACTGGGTTTAAAGGGTGGACAACATACAAGCCCACCTACATGACCCACCTACATGTGGAAATTCCACTACAAAGAAAGTGGGAGCTGGTGAGATTTTGAATGCTCTGATACCATGTCAAAGAACACCACCCAAAAGCTAGCTCAAAGGGTAGGAGTGCTCAAGACCTTATAAACTCCACGTTAGTTGCTGAGAGTATATATCTCAAGAGTAATGATGCTGAAAAAATAACAAATTTGATTTCACCAATGAAGAAATGTTGGGTTGGGGAGGAAGGTGAAGGAGAAGAAAGCAATACCCTTTTCAGATGCTGAAGAGTCCTTGATGAACCTCTATGCAATTTCAGATGACCAATGGAAAGAGGAGATTTTTCTAGAAGCAGACAACTATTTGGACAATTTCATGCATAAACCAGTTCCCTTATATAAGGGATAGGACTGTGGTTGAACCCTCACATGTGAATATGAATGGTGAAAAGAGGTTTGTTTGGATATGGAATGAGTGGTGGACAAGGCATTTGGATTACATTTCATGTGGCTCAACTCGTAGCAAAATATCAACTTTAGAGCAAAATATCAACTTGATCACTCGTTTCTGTTTTGTTTTTGTGTGAATGTCACTCGTTTTGTTTGGTTTAGGGAACGGTGCAAATGGAAAGGACCAGAAAAGTCACAACTCATAAGTCTTTCTCATTAAATACATGAAAATGTAATAAAACATGAACCAAGTACAACCAACCTTCACATGAAGAGCATATCCTCCATGCAATTGGGATCTTATTCTTAGGTAACATTCAAGGTTAGCAAAGGAAAATGTTCATGGAATTAAGATGCACGTTTTAATTGACACAAGCCATCTCTTTTTCTTGTCCGTACACGTGGTTCTTCTAGTTCTTTTCCCGCGTCTTGGATTATTCTATTCTCATTGTTGACACCTATCAAATTTCCGAGAAATTCTACTTTGGGGATTGGGGTAACAAATTCCTTATATAATTCATTAATAGAAGAAAAAAAAACTTATTCAATTTTGGAAGTTGCCATCGAACCTTTCGGTTATATGTTTTTTTTTTTTTCATTTTACATTTTTTGAAAGAAAATTCCTTATAAAATTTATTCATAGAAGAAAATTTAATTACCATCAAGGACATAAATTTTTACAGGATTGTTTCAACTTAATTAATAATCTTGAGTTTCTAATCATCTGTCATGTTTTTATTTACGTGTCCTTAATTTGACGCATAGAAGATGGAAAATTAAAGTATCCCATATTTATAGAGAAACTAACATGGTTATTGATTGGATGACTCTAAATGCTCATCTGCACAGTTGGGAAACGTTTTTTGTTTGGGAAATTCCTGATGGATGGAGAGATAGATACTACAATGACTGTAGGGGGTATCTCTAGGCCCAGATTTTGTTAGTTTTTGCTAGTGTTTCTTTTGCTTTTCCTTTTGTATCAAAAAAAAAAAAAATAATCTTAAGTTCAAATTTGAATACTTAGTAAGGAGATTTTTATTGCTCCTGTAATTTTTCCAACTCCACCAAATTAATTGAATAATTAATGAATTAAGAAAGAAGTTAAAAAAATAAAATGAAATCTTTAAAAAAAATACACGTAAATCGGTAGTATGTACACTTTTGAACGAATAATTAATTATTAAAAAATATTATATTTTCATTAAGAATATTTGAATAGAATTGTTTTCATGTATTGTGCCCGAAAAAATAAAAATAAAGTATTGCCATACATACAATAAAACATATGGGATAAATTATTATAGCGATATGATACTTTTAAAGCCTATTTGTTTATGTTTGTTTTACATATTATTTTATATTATTTTATGACACCGTTATATCACAATTTTAACTAACAATGGAAGGAGAGAAAAATATATAAAAGTCAGTTAAAATTGTGATAAAAGATTCAAAAACACTGTGCATGATACCTCCATCGAAGGAAATTTTTTATTATGTTCCAGGACCACCGTGCTCCTTCCATCCAAAAAATTGACACGTATATTAGATTTTTTTTTTTTTCTCTCTTCTTGATCTTTTATCTCTTTCTTTCAGCTCAATCCTACCCAATTTTTTTTAAGTGCCGGTCCATATTAACTTCAATCCCATCGAAGGTGGTATTATGTGGTTGTCTGTGAAAGAAAAAAATGAACTCAAAAATATTGTCCAAAATGACCCTTGTTTGCTTTTGACCATCTCTGGTGAGTACCTTTCTAATTGTAGTTTACATCAATTATCTCATCAATATTTTACTTTCTACCAAACATTGATTTTAAAAACTTAAATTATTTTTCCTGGTAATTTTTTACTCTACCAAATAACTTTTTTTTTATTTTTCTATCAAACTCATTTTTTCATTATTTTCCCGGTCATTATATTTCTCTAGTAAAAATTTTTTTATCCTCTACCAAACATCCCTTTTACTGCGTCAAATCATTACATCACTCAAAATCAACAAATCAGTTTTTATATCACAACCCAGCAATATAGATTAGATATCTCAATATATAATTGGGTTTCGAGAAAATACATTCATGCATACTTTCACCCCCTATTTAGCACTGATACGACACGTGATACGATATGATACGATACTTCGATACGTCAATTTTAAAAAATTATAAATTTCGACACGTTGGGACACGTTTTAATATTAAAATATTTTTAATATATATTGTATATTTCATTTAATATTTAATATTTAATAATTTAATAAAAAAATGAAACTAAATTAATAATACTCATCAACACGTTAAAAGATGGAAGCTTTAATAAAAAAAATAAAAATTGGGATGAGAGAGATATAATATCAAATAGAGAGAATAAATTATATTAGAGAGAGAATGAGATACAACAAGAGCGTAATAGGAATTGACAACAATGATGCTGAGATGATCTCTTATCTACTTAAGGGAAAAAAGACAAAAAAATAAAATTGATATGGTCAGGTGGAAGCTTTATTAATATATTTTAATTTTTTAAAAAAAATTTAAAAAATTACAAAAATGTCATTTGACCGTGTCAGACACGGTCAAATTCGCGTGTCGGAATGGTCAACGTATCGGAAAAAGTCAACCGCGAGTCCGACACCGTGTTGGACCCCACTCTTGCTATTTGTACAAGTGTCCATACTTCTTCACCTCTTAAAAGAGGATACAGTTCTCCCTAACATTTTTCAACTAACCAAACAGATTTAGTATTGACATATTTATGATAATTAGAATATTTCATTTTGTAACCTCTAAAAAAAGGAAAAAAAAAAAAAACTAGTCCAATCCAACCATACATTGGATCGAGATTTTTTTTAGGAATTTTGAGAAAATGCGGTGGGACAAATTTTCAAGAGAAAATTAAAAATATTTTTAGAGTAAACACCATTTTTGTCCCTAGCAATATCTACGAAATCCTTTTTAGTCCCCGGTAATAAATAAGGACCAAATTGGTCCCTAAAATTATGAACCTAAAATTATGAAAAAAAGGGCCACGTTAGTCCTTCTGTCAATTGTAATAAGTGTTCCTTGGTCCATTTTTCATCATTTTAGGACCAATTTGGTCCTTTTTATTACCGGAGATTAAAAAAGATTTTGTGTTTGTTGTCAGCCAAAAAGGGTGTTTACTTATATTTTTATTATTTTTTTCATCATTTCAATTTTAGTTACAGAATTCCAAACAAAAATACCATTTGATATATGATATTTTTATTTTTTCATAACTTATTTGGGAATAATTTTTTTTCACTATATTCCCAATTTTTTTTTTCGATAAAAAGATTATATCCTCTGAACAAACCCACCCAGAGACTAAAAGCTAAACATATTTCACCAAAAAAAAAAAAGGAGAAGCTAAACAAAAGAGTGGATACTGTAGCAGCTGCGTGAGATTGATTAGGGTTTGTGTAATTGTGCTTTAGGGTTTGTGTAATTGTGCTTTCTCATTCTTCCCCAATACAGTTCCATATTTAATTTTTCTGATCTATACAATAGAACATTGTAATTAGGTAAATCACGAAATCCAAGGATACCCGACAGTAAACGATATTGTTGGTTGATCATGTTAGCAAAGAGATTAAGCTCCTTCTTCAAACTGTCCCCAAAACCTCATATATCAAGGTGGGTTCTCTGTTGTTTCATGTTTCCTCTTGGTACTGATTTCTTCCTTTTTTCTTTTTTTTTTGTTTGTTTCCCCCTTGTATTTGGATTTAATGATTGTTGCTGGATACTCGTAAATTCATTCGGCTATTTCCGTAAATGTAACTTTTTTTGAGTTGTATGATTCTATTAGGGGGAAATTTATATATTGGGTGATGAACGTTGCAAAAAAAGAGAGGATTTTTAGTGTACTCAAACTCATTTATATCCTCAATTTTCCATCCTCCAAAATTTCGGGCATCAAAGCTCAGTAAAATAATCAAGTTCTGTAACCCAAATCACGGGGTCTGCAGTTTGGATTACTCATATCTTTTTTTTTTTTTTTTTTTTTCAATTGAAAATTGTAAAATAGTCGTTGTCATTACTTGGTTGAAAGTTGAAATTGTATGAACTGTAACATGGTCCTTGATTGTGATTACCAATTTTAAATTGTTGCAGTTCCACAAGGAATGTGGATGAAGAGAAGAGCAAATTTTTCGGTCGTAAAGCAGTGTCATTTGTTTTGTTTACTATTACAGGTGGCGTTGGTCTGAGTGCCCTTAATGACCTTGCCATCTATCATGGCTGTAGCAGGTATATACTGAGCTGTAATGTGGTATTCTGTGTTAAGAGTTGATAATAAATACTTTGGTCTCATGATAATGGATCTGAAAGGCGTGAGAAATCTATATAGACTTGCGTTTTAACCTACTGTGGTTTAGATTTTAGAATAAGAAACCCAAATATACCTTACAATTTTGTGTTCGTTGTTTATGATAGTTCCTGTCTCCCATCTTAATTGTCTTTGGAGAGCGGCAGTCCATCAAGAAGGCCAATGGTTTCGCTTAAAACTGAAACTTGACCATTCTCTTATCTTCTCCAACATAATTATCACTAGTAATGGTGGTGGTTATATTTAGAACCTAATCAATTTTTTTAGTTTTGGTTTAGCATCTAAGTTTTGTAGTTATCTTTTGTTTCAATTTAACTGACAAAGCATTTTCATTTTTCACTGAAAAGAAACAAAGGCAGTGCTTGCAAATCAGATCTGCAAGACTTAGTTAATAAGTCTGTTTGTTTTGCTAGCTCTAAGATGGTTATCATGGAGGAAGGAGGGCTTGTAATATATTTGTTCTGTTCATGTCTTTTTCTACCTACATTCCAGCATTACAATTATAGCTTCCTTGTGATATCTTTCTACGAAAATGAGAATAGCCCTCTAATTAAGGTTAAACTAATCACTATTTTCAAATTCTTCATCCTCCAATCCCATCAAGTAAATTCTATTCTATTTTTAATTTGCTTTCATCTTTATATAGTAGATAATAGATAGTAAGCTTCTTGAATACTTTTCTGAGATCCTATTACAAATTCATATCACGAAAGGAGTTTCTCAACTATTATTCTTTACATTTCAAAATTTAAAACTTGTTCACCTTGGCAGATCCTAAAATTATTAGCTGTGAAATTTGCAGCAAGGCCATGGAGAAGGTGAGCAAAAACCAGGCAATAATAGATGCTATTGGAGAACCAATTGCTAGAGGTCCATGGTACAATGCATCTCTTGCAGTAGCTCATAAGAGGCATTCCGTTTCTTGCTCATTTCCTGTTTCTGGACCACTTGGCTCAGGTGTCTTGCGGCTGAAGGCGGTACGCAATGGAGGTTAGCAATTTGAACATTTATCTTTATGATTTGAATGGGAACTTTTTCCCAAACTCTTGGTTAACTGCATAGTTAGAGTATAATATAAACCATTAAAGAGGCCCTCACCTAACAACTTAAGCTTTTGGGTTGAATTGGTTCTTTACATGGTATCAGAGCCTCGTGTCCCATGTTCGATCCTCACCGCCCCCCACTTTCTCTTGTGGAATTTTCTTAACACAGGTAGGTGGGCCTGTGCATTATCCACCCTTCAAGCCTGGTGGGCTCTCGTGTGAGGGGGCATGTTAGAGTATAATATAAACAATTAAAGAGGCCCTCACCTAACAGTTTAAACTTTTGGGTTGAATTGGTTATTTACATGCATTAATCTGTAGTACTAGCATGATATGAATTTGCTTGCTTATTTTTGCTTATGAATTCTACTTGACTTTGTAAAATCTATTGTTTGGAAAGTGGGGACATTGAGGTCAGTTTGAAAGCTAATATTAGATTATTGGTTTGGCTTATTTGAAACAGATGATGACACTTGGTCTTCCTTTTTTATTCCTCGTGATTGGGACATTTTAATCATGGATGCTCTCCTTCATGTACCTGGGAATGAGGAGAGCCATCAAACCTTGCGGATTGATCTCTCTGACAATTTGCCTCCTTCATGTAATGCTTGCACAGAGTGCATAGCTCGTCCATCAGAAAATTCAGAGGCAAAATTGAGTTCCAATCAATAATAGTAAGCTTACGTGCGATCTTCAATTCAGCTATAAACAAGTTTTTATATTTTAAACCTTTATATGATTGAGGTTAGGAGGACGTCAATATTTGGTTTTGAGTGAATAAGTTTCCAAATATTCTTTTGGTGCAATACGTTATAATAACAACATTCACCATCTTATTTCAGTATGAAAATAAATGTATGTTGCCTTGTAGAATGATGTGCATTTTGTTTTATCCTGCATCATTCTGTTTCTTTTTAATCTTGCTGGCTTCTTAATCTTAACTTTTACAAGAGTTGATTATCTGAACATGTATGACCAAATAATCAAGCACAAGAGAGATTGGGTTTTATTTTTCATTTGTCTATGTTTCGAGCCCAAATCCAGAGAAATTTATTTTAGGCTAAAATATAAGTTACCCCATTGAACTTTGACCATGTTTTAAATTATCCTCTTGTACTTTTAATTGTTTCAATTAACCCCCTGTACTTTGTTTCAAATCAACAATTCTGATAAGATTTTTACAAACTCTATTAAACCTTCTCACATGCTCTAAGCCCCAAATCTCAAAAATTTCTTCTATCTTTTCTTCTACCCTCTCCCATCTCTTATTACAATTTTCTTTGGATCTTTTCTCAGTAGTTTGGGATGATTTTGATTTGGATCATAGAAGATTAACATAAAAGAATTTTCACAAAGTTTGGAATGAGATGATCTTGTTATTATTTATTCACAAAGTTTCTAGCGATGATATTTTCTTCTTTGATTTGGGATGATATTTTCTTCTCTCTTTTCTTTAGCTCTTGATTATTTATTCACAAAGTTTCCAGCAATGATTGTTTCTACTTCGTAGAAGATGTTAATATTTTTTAAGAGAGACCTTGGGAGAACATAGAATAAAAGAGACATTAATCTTCTCTGATCCAAGTCGAAATCCTCCTAAACTATTGTAATAAGAGATGAGAGAACCTAGACGAAAAGAGAGATTTTTTTTTTTTTGAGATTTGTCGCTTAGGGCATGTGAGGAGGTTTAACAGAATTTGTAAAACTTTTAAAAGAATCTTCGATTTGAAACAATTATAAAGTATAGGGGGTCAATTGAAACAATTAAAAGTACAAGTAATTTGAAATATGGTCAAAGTTCAAGGGGATAACTTATATTTTAGCCTTTATTTTATTGTGCTTATGTATTTAATATTGTACAATGCTGGACAGAATTGTAACTCAGGACTACTCTTGCACATCAATTTAAGCTAACAGTTTTGGTGGGTTAAGAGGAGATACATTTAGATTGTGAAAATGAAAAATTGAAAATAAACTGATGACATGAGAGAATTTGCAGAACCATTCTTTAAAATATCTTTAGAATGAATGAAAGGGGAAGATAGGTTGAGAAGCCCAACAGCCGAACTTATCCCAAAAAAGGGGGATTGTTGTGCAAAGAACTCTTTTTAATTATGTTCATATCTCTTTTCAATAAGGTTTCCGAAAGACTACTAAAATTTAAATTTCACAAGTAATCCTCTCCTCTAGAAACATTGAAGCAAAGTAAAGTGCTATCATTTTCTTCCACACTGTTTTCATTCATTTCCTTCCTCTTGGAAGTTGCCAAGCATGTTTTGATGTATCCAGCCATAAAACGCTTTAGAAATTATTGTTTGCATCATCAGGGTGTCTACCACGGGTTGAATTCTATCAGTGATCCCTTGGTAATAATGCATAAGAATAGTAAGACGTGATCATTCGCTTTAATAAAGATGTGTTCTATAATTTTTTTTGGGTATAAAAAACTAGTTATATATAATGTTAGTGTTTTGGAAGATAGATAAGGAATTAGTTATAGGGTTTTATAATTCTAATTTAACATGAGAATTGCAATATTTTTACACATCCTGTCCTACACATAATTTTTTCTAACATATGGGTCCCACATGCTTTTTCTCTCTACAACATGAGATTTCAATTCTCATGTTACATGAAAATTATAAAACCCTTAGTGGATTTTATTAATCTCATGTTAAAGAAGATAAGTTATCTCATGTCATAAAGATAAACTTGTGGGCTCCACCATCTGAAAAATAAAAAAAATAAAAAAGAAAAGAAAAAGTGGCACAATTATCGAAGGGTGTGTAGGAGAGAAATTTATCACATGTATCATGAGAGTAGTTTTTCCCTACATTATTATAATAAATAATATAGTTTTATGTCACAGAATTATTAATCCTACTTTTGGGTTCTATACAAGTCCCACGTGGATGATGTGTGCTTCTCTCATGAGCTGGATCAATGTTTAAGAAGAAATTGTGAAACTTATTATTCGATCATGAAGTCTCGGCCTTAATGTATCTTGAATTGGTTCCAAACTAGCCTTCAATGTATCTTGAATTGGTTCCAAATTAGCCCATGAATCGAATCTCTAAGGGGATAATTGAATGTATTGAATTTTTTTTTTTGTTTTGACTAGATAGCATTAAAGATGTAAATTTATATGTGGACTGAGTGAGTTTTATATTGTTTTGTATCTGATGAAAGAATACAGAATTTGATGAATTCATAGTCTAAACATTTGGATGTCCGTGAGTCTGAAAAAACTACATTTTATAATTATAAATAAGTCAAACCAAATTTTTAATTTTTCATAAATAAGTCAAGTCTAGAATTTAGCTGGTACCAAACTAAAGGGTCTGTTCTGCCTGTTGGCAGATGTGTCCAACGTAGGTTGGATGATTGATCTTGGATACAAGTGTTTCTCTCTAGATGCCTATAGATTAGGTATCTGGGAGGAACGTGGATCACTGACACTGACCTAGGCGTATGCCTTCAAGGTGTGTGTGTGATCTATAGTGTTTAGGATTAGAAAATGTGTACCTTACTGCTCTGCTTTACCTGCATTATATAGCCCGGCTCTAGGATTTGGTGGCTGGCCGAGGTGTAGTGTGGACTTTGGGCCGAGGTGCAGAGTGGGCCTAGGTCTAGCCCATAACAGTTGCCCCCCAGCTCGGTAGGCTGAGTTATCTGGATGCCGAGTTGCGTTGATCATCTGACCTGAGACATCTCGGTTGTATAGCCGATATGAATTCACATGCCAGTCTTTCATCTTGCGGTCATCCTCCACGTGTTTCAAGCCATCATGATGAGTATCGTTTGATTATCTTTGCGCCGTCTTGGCATTTAATGCGACTGCGACTGTACAGATATCAATCGTTTTGTCTTGTCAGGTGCTTTTTGCTTTTGCATTTACGCTTTTGCCCCTGCCTTTTCGTTTTCGCGGGTCATATCTCTTGAACTTCTCCCCTCTTCCTATTTTACTGACGCTTCCCCCCCTTTCACCTTTCTGCTTCTTTCGTTACTTCATTTGCGATTTGTGACATTTGTGTTTCGAGGTTTTCTGGAAGCATCAATCTTCTCCGTTCGGTATTTTAGCGTTACTTGCTCTGTAGGTATGAGTTTCTTGACCTTTTTTATCTCCTTGCCTTCCATTACTGCTTGTTGCTTGCATTCCTGTGTTTATTGCTTTCATTACCGCATTTAGTCCGCATTCGCATTCGTCCTCTTTACATTCGGTTTTCTTACTGTCGCTGGTTACGTTTGTTGCTCTTGTCTGGAAAAGTTTCCAATATGGATAAGGGAATTCCTTATGAGTATAGGAGGGCCACTTGTCCTCGTGTTTTCGGCCGGAGTGACGAAATCTTGGCAGAGGAGGAAGCTCGAGCTACTGAGGAGGAGGTGATTCGAGGCCAAGGTGCCTCTTCTAGCCGTGGACGTCGGCTGCCGGCTTCTAGGCCCGAGCGTCGTCGTCGTGTTTCTGGCTCCGGACGCTGTCCACCAGTGGGATCTCGTCCCAGTGGTCGAGGGCGGTCTCGATCCTCGAGGCGAGGTCGGTCCTTGTTTTCTAACCGTGCCGCGGGCTGTACGCCCGCAAGCACCAACCTTTCCTTAGATGATAGACCTAGGTCTTCTTCCTTTCTCATCACTGGTCCCCGAGATCAAGTTTCCTTGAATCCGTCCTCTGTTCAGCCCCTACCATCGACCTCCCTTTCCCAGAATCCAAATCCATGCTTCAATTGCGTTCATCTCAGCGCGCAATTTATTGGGAATGGTAATGACTTCATGGCGAACCTAGTCTTAGGCAGTTGTTCTCACCATGCCGGACTTAGAACTTCAGTTCCCATGACCTCTTCAGATAGTTCTTCGAGCTCTTCACACTGTAGTTTATTTAACTCAGGTGCGTGTACTTTGCTTCTTTTGTTGTTTTTAATCCACCCATTTTGCTGTTCTAGGTTCTTATGGAGTCCCCTTCTGCAGAACTCAACGTGGAGACTCCCTCATCTAATCACGAGCTGGAAGCCGAGGTTGCAGTAGTTGAAGAAGGTTCTGCCCCGGTGGGTGTCAGTCTGCGTCGGCAATTCCCCTGGGTGACCCAGGAAGTCCTTAGCTTTATGTCCTCCCTGACCACAGAGGAAATATCCGGGTTACCCATTGGTAACCCGATAGGTTTTAACACCTTCTGCCCAGCGGAGGATGAGCCAGTGTGCTCAGGTCGGAACCCGCAAGAGCCTCCCTTTTTCTTCTTTTACCGAGATTTGATCACAAAGATCGGTATTCGCTTTCCTTTTTCCCCCTTTATAATATGTCTTCTAAACCATTTTCTTCTAGCTCCCACTCAAATTCACCCTAACGGATGGGCATATATTGTTGCCTTCGAGCAACTCTGCGTATCCTTGTCCGTTAACTGTTCTGTTGCCCTGTTTATGTATTTTTTCAACATTTATACCCCACGCTCTGGTTCTGAACCTCCCAAGTTGAAGGGTTGGGCCAGCATCCGGGGTCGTATTAGTAAGCCGTCTAGGAGGTTGTTTTCTGTATACAGTGACTCCTTCAAAAACTTCAAAGGCGCGTACTTCAAGGTCGTGGCCGAGGCCGGCGAGAAGCCGTGGTTTGTTGGGAAAAAAGATGAGGGGAAATTCCCATTATATTGGTCCCATCAACATTACCTTCGTAAGTCAGCTGATTATAGGCTGCCCTTATCTGCCGAGGAGAAGCTCAGTGTCAAGACCTTGCTAACCCTTATCCATACCCAGGGTCATATGAGTGCTGCGTCCTTGGTTGCTAAGTCCTATGTTGCAAGCGATCAGCCCAGTATGCTTTTCAACATTGTTTTCTTTTTTCATTTACTTGTCGTTTTTATCTTGTTTTGGAGACTGGTATGTCCTTGATTATGCTGGTAACCTTGCTTCTTTTATTTGCCAGGTTTAACCATGAACCCCAGCTCGGATGACGTGCCTGAATATTGCCGGGTTTTACGGGGCAAAGGTGTAGCCCGTCCCCCCCCTCAAAGAAAACGAAGGTTGCTGCTCCTTCCCCGGGTGCGGGTTCATCCAACCCCGAGCCCCATCATGGCACCTCCATCTTGGATCTGACCAATGATGGCGAGAACTGGTTGGATGGGGAACCAGAGGAGACCCCTCTTACTACTGGCGGCACCACCCGGGCTGTGGTATCCGTTGCAAGGGGTAGCGCTCCACCCTCTCCCCTGCCTGCCGGCTTAAGGAGGGGTTCATTATGGGAGATGGGGGTCACTGCCGAGCTGCGTGGCGTGACCCGCGCTCCTCCCTCCTTCTATGGCTCTCCTGCTCCTTCGAAGGCCGAAGCGGACGAGCTACAGAAAGCCGAGCAATATCTTTTCAAGGCGGCTTCCCTGATGAAACCGTACTCCCTCCTGCTCGAGAAGCACTCCGAGATTCTATCCGAGAAGGATCTCATGCAGAGTCAGCTAACCGAGCTAAGGCAGGAAAATCAAGTTCTAAAGTCTGATGTGGCCAAGCTCAGTCTGTCAGTAAAAAGTTCGTAAGCCGACCTGAATGTTATCTCGGATTGCTGCGGTGTGGAAAGTGGCAAGGATGCCATACTAAGGTTTGTCAAAGCCAAGCTATCCATGCTGTCAAAGGCGGAGGCTGCACATGAGGAGATGGCCTCTCAACTCAAACAGCTGAGGGCTGCACATGCTGTTGGTTCCGCTTTCCACAATGCGGTGAACCAGGTTAAATTTTTCAACCCTGAAGCGTCTCTTAACCTGGATCAGCTGGATTGCTATGGCTACATTAGCGGCGGAATTTTCCACTCGGCAGCCGAGGAGCCAATTGCAGCGGATGGGGAAGGTTCTGCCCCCGCTTTGGAGGAGGAAGGTCGGCAGCCGGATTCCGGCTTTCAGCCAAATTTGAGGGGGAATACCCCGTAATTTGTAATATGTCGTTGACATCCTAGCTTTATTTGTATAAACACTTTTTGGTCTAATTTGACATTAATTCAAAAATAGAATTAATTGTGTAGTTTATCTGTTTGAATTGCAATATCCATCTCGTATGTTTCGAGTTTTGCTGCCAGACTTTGAATTTAGCTGAGATAACGTGCGAGGGCGTCCCCTTAGCACAATTTCCCATTTTCCATAAATGGGCCAAAGTTAGCACTCTCAACCTTGCCCTTTAGGCAAGGCGGGTTCAAACACCCGGGCCTAGTTCTTTACTTCGCGTATTTTGAACTTCCAACGGGTTCATCTATCGCGGATTCAATTTATATTCGAACTCTCAACCAAGTTGGCGGGTTCGATTTGTTAACCCGGGTTAGAACGCTCGGCTCTAGCCTATTCGGCCGGCTGGGTTCCCATAACTCGGATTTTAAACTAGAATTTCAGAACTTCCCATTTAACATGGGATTGTGAAGCTCGGATTCTAGTTCAGAAATGAACACTCAACCGAGTTTCTTTTTTGCAACGGCGGGTTCAATTTCTTGCAACGCTGGTTTCCAGACGTCGGAATGTGCATTCATTGCATAAATTATCAAAGTTGGACACAACTTATAAATAATAGAAATGTGGAATTTATTGAATTACAAAGTTATAAAAGAAAACATCGTTTTGCATTGCGCAAGCAAGACATTTAATTTAACTGTAATATTTTTTCAACTTATCTGCATTCCATGTCCTCGCCACCTGCTTTCCTTTCAGAGTTTCCAGCACGTAAGCTCCTTTGGACAATTTATTTTTGACTCTGAAAGGTCCTTCCCATCTTGGGGCTAATTTTCCTTGTGACGCGTTTCGTCCTCCTATGTCCGCCCTTCGCAGGACTAACTCCTCAGCTTCAAATGACCGAGGTCGCACCTTTTTATTGAACCGGTTAGCCACCAGTTGCTTGGCCGCGTAGTTTCTGCAGTACGCCATAGTTCGGATTTCTTCTATTAGGTCAAGCTCAACCGCCACCTTATCATTATTATCCTTTTCTGTTTGTGTAAGAGTTTGAACTCTTCTCCAAGATGGTTCCCCTAATTCCACTGGGATCATGGCCTCACATCCATATGTGAGTTTGAAGGGAGATTCGCCCACCGAGGTTTGAACCGTGGTTCTGTACCCCCAAAGCACGTAGTAGAGCTCTTCTACCCACTTACCTTTAGCGGATTGCTCCATACGTCGGCGTAAGCCTTCAACTATAACCTTGTTAGCTGCTTCAGCCTGCCCATTAGTCTGAGGGTGTTCCACCGAGGCAAATCTGTGCCGGATATGGAACCCAGCCATAAGGTTTTGAAACCCTTTGCTAGTGAACTGGGTGCCATTATCCGTTACAATTTCCGCCGGGATACCAAAACGGCATATTACGTTTCTTTCTAAGAAACGCTGTATTCGGGCCGAGTTAATGGAAGCCATTGGCTCTGCCTCGATCCACTTGGTGAAGTAATCGATGGCGACTATCAGCCACTTAAGCTGACCCTCTGCTGCTGTAAACGGACCCAGAATGTCCATTCCCCATTTGTAGAACGGCCATGGAGCCGTAATAAAGTTCAGCTCCTCAGGTGGGGCCAAGAGGTTTTTACCATGCCTTTGACATTCGTCACATCGTTGTACGTGATCCTTCGCATCCTTTACCATGGACGGCCAAAAGTAGCCGGCACGAAGTGCCTTCCGAGCCAAGGCTTTCCCACCGACATGCTGGCCGTTAATCCCTTAATGTATTTCGGATAAAACGTACTGTGCTCTATCTGAGTTGACACATTTGAGTAGGGGAGTTGAGATCCCCTTTTTATACAATTGCCCTTCAAGTAAGGTATATGATGCGGCATCCCGGATGAGTTTCCTGGCCGCAGCTTTTTCTTCGGGCACAGTACCCCCATCAAGGTATGCAATTATGTTGCTACGCCAATCATCTACCTGTGAGATGTGCATCATGCAGGTCGGCTCGGGAATATTCTACTCTATTACGGTTCTGTAATTGCCCCATCCTTTCGTACTGGCGAGCTTGGATAATATGTCTGCCCTGTTATTTGCGTTCCTTGGGATGTGGCTGATTTCCACCTCCTCAAAGTGTGCCATTACCTGCTTGACATGCTCCAGATATTTCACCAACAGGGGTCCCTTTGCCTGATAGTTACCCTCGACCTGCGAAGTGACCAACTGGGAATCACTGCAGATTCTGACCTTCCGGGCTCCAAGCTCTTTCGCCTGGAGCAAGCCGGCTATGAAGGCTTCGTACTCCGCCTGATTGTCCGAGGTCTCAAAGTCCATTTTCATGGAATATTCAACCGCCACTCCGTCCGGATTCTCTATTATGACCCCGGCTCCACTTCCTTTTGAAT
This sequence comes from Gastrolobium villosum, assembly GCA_032173675.1. NCBI lineage: Eukaryota > Viridiplantae > Streptophyta > Magnoliopsida > Fabales > Fabaceae > Gastrolobium > Gastrolobium villosum. The sequence goes on from JAVKPL010003405.1 coordinate 192,461, forward strand.
TAGAGGATCCATCCACGTATATGGTCCATTTATCCAAATTATCAGGAGAGATATGTGGTGCCGAGGTTAATTCGCGGACAAAGTCGGCCAAAGCTTGTGATTTGATTGCCTTTCGGTTCTCAAATGTGATGTCGAACGCGGATAGTTCGATGGCCCAGCTCATCATTCTGCCTGCTAAGTCCGGCTTGTGTAGTATCTGTCGGATTGGGAAATCGGACCGAACCAGGATTTTGTGAGCCTGGAAGTATGCTCGAAGTCGGCGGGCTGAAGTGAGGAGTGCAAAAGCTATCTTTTCTAACCGCTGGTACCGCAGTTCGGCTCCTTGTAAGAGCCGGCTTACAAAGTAGATGGGTTGTTGGCCTTCATCGTCTTCTCGCACCAGGACCGAGCTGACCGCCAACTCCCCAACTGATAAGTAAAGGATTAAAGTTTCTTGTTCTTTGGGTTTGGCCAGTATGGGTGGAGAAGATAATCTCCTCTTAATCTCCTGGAATGCGACTTCGCAATCTGTACTCCATCCGTACTGCACTTCCTTTCGCAGCAGTTTAAAGAATGGAAGGGTTGTCTCCGCCGACCGAGGTAAGAAACGGGTGAGAGATGCCAGCCTTCCAGTCAATTGCTGTATTTCTTTCTTACTTTTCGGGGCCGTCATCTGCAATATGGCTCCACATTTATCCGGGTTGGCTTCTATACCCCGGTGTGTTAACATGAAGCCCATAAATTTTCCTGCAAAAACTCCAAAAGCACACTTTGCTGGATTCAAACGGATGCGGTGTTGTCGTAACTTGCCAAATGTTTGTTCCAAGTCCTGAATATGTGTTTCCATGCCGGCTGATTTGACAATCATATCATCAATGTACACCTCCACGTTTTTACCCAACTGATTAGAGAAGACCTGGTTCATCATCCTCTGATACGTGGCTCCGGAATTTTTCAGCCCGAATGGCATGACGTTATAGCAGTAATTGGCTTTCTCAGCAATAAATGCAGTTTTTTCCTGGTCATCAGGATGTAATGGGATTTGTTGTAACCGGAGTATGCGTCCATAAAGGACAGCATCCGCAAACCAGACGAGCTGTCGACCAGTTGATCAATGTTCGGCATTGGGTATGCATATTTAGGACATACCTTGTTTAGGTCTGTGTAGTCCGTGCACACTCGCCATTTCCCGCTTGGCTTCTTCACCATAACCACATTAGATAACCAAGTCGTATATTGTATCTCTCTAATGAACCCTGCTTCTAGCAGTTCTTTTACATGATCTTCCAGCACTTGACGTCGCTCCGAGCTAAGATTTCGCTTCTTTTGGGCTACCGGCTTTGATCCCGGATATACAGAAAGTTTGTGGCAACAAAAGCTCGGGTCCACCCCGGGGATGTCAGATGACCTCCACGCGAAGACATCGTGGTTACGGCCAAGACACGCAACCAGGCTTTGTTTGTCGTCTGTGTCCAGGTCCTTGCCTATTTTAGTGACCTGCCCCGGTTCTCCAATATTTATAGTTTCCAGCTCACCCTCTGGTTCTGGTCGCGGCATCTGCTCCTCATCTCGCATATCGAAGTCGACCATGTTAACCGACCTGTGTGGAGGGGGTTTGTTACCAGGCTGGCTGATTCCAGTAGAAATGCTGGGATCCCTTGTCACCATTCGAACAGATCTGAAATAGCAGTCCCTAGACTCCTTCTGGTCTCCAGCTATAGTGAGCACCGTACCCTGTTTAGAAATCATTTTGAGCTTTTGGTGCTTGGTGGACACCAACATATCCCAATCATGGATGGTCGGCCTCCCCAGGATCATGTTGTACTCCGAAGGGAAGTCGGCCACGATGAATCTCACCCTTTCAGATCTGTATGCCTCCTTGGTGCCTAATGTCAAACGCAAATCAATGTACCCTTTGGGTATGGTGTCTTGCCCATTAAAAGCAATTAAGGCTGTGTTACAGGGCCTGAGATCTTCTTCGTCAAGATTCATTTTTTTAAAGGCTTGCCATAGGATGACGTCAGCGCAGCTTCCATTATCCAAGAAGATTTTCTTGACCTTGCAGTTCACCAACGTCCCAGTGATGACCAACCCGTCTACGTGGCCTGGTATCACGTCGTCCAATTCTTTCCTTGTGAAATATAGTAACGGTGGTTCTGGCTCTTCTTCTTTGAACCTAGGACGCTCTCTGATGGAGAGCACCTCCCTGAGGTACTTTCGCCGGGCATTCATAGTATCGCCGCCTCCACCAAACGCGCCACTGATAACATTGCATTCGAATTCCGGCTCCTGGAATTCGTCATCATCGCGAGCTTGCTTGTTGCTGCGATTGTCCTCTTTAAATTTTTTATTCTCATTAGACTGATTGACAAATTTGCCTCCTCTCCTCTTCCGATTTCTCCATCCCTGAGTGCGGATGAGGTATTGACGCAATTTTCCTTCCCGGATATATTTTTCAATGGCATCCCGAAGGTCCCAGCATTCATCTGTAGAATGCCCTGGGCCGTCATGGAATGCACAGTACCGTGATTGGTCCAGGCCGGCTGAATGCTGTAATGGCCGGGTTTTTTCAACGGTCTTCATTTCGGTGGAGGCCACCTCACGCCAAATCTGCGATCGAGGAGCGTTCAATGGGGCATATTTCTCATACCGCCCTCGAGTTGGGAACCGTTCTTCTGGCTTTTTCCCCCGCAAGTCTCCTGGTTTTCTGGGCCCCGGTTTATCTGATTGACCCGGATGATGTTTCTGGTCAACATTCTCTAGTTCCATCTGCTCGAGTTCTAAGTATTTCTTAGAACGCGTGTTGAATTCGACTAAGGTCCGGGGTGGGTCCTTATAGATCGACTTGGCCAGTCTAGAGCTCCCATGTAGCCCGGCGATCACCAGATGTAAATGAACATTTTCGGATAATCCAGGCACCTGTAGGGCAGCAAGTTTGAACCGATCGAGGTACCTTTGCAGTGTCTCTCCGGATTGCTGTTTGATTTTGCCCAAGGCAAATTCTGATTTTGGTTGTTTCTTGCTGGTGGCAAAGTTCAACAAGAATCGCCCTCCGAATTCTTCGAAAGATCGGATGGACCCCGCCGGTAAGGATGAAAACCATGTTTGTGCCGCCCCCGTCAATGTTGTTGCAAAGAGCCTAGTAATCAAAGGCTCTTCGATGCCCTTGATATACATAGCCGTGTCAAATGCATCCAGATGCACCCGCGGATCTTGGGTGCCATCATATTTGATCAGTTCGGATAGGTTTAAGTTGTCTGGATAGGGAGCCTCCACTATTTCATTTGAGAAGGGGCTGTCATTGTACAACCCCCTGTTGTATTTCCTCCTGTATATTCCGGCAACGTTATCCGGGCTGCGTTGCAGGGGTCGGTGCATTGCAGCCGCGTCGCCATTTGCTTGCATATCTTGTGTATTTAAATGCCCAGGCATCCGAGTCGTCTGGTTAAGACCCAGATCTCCTTGCTCCCCTTGCCGTGGTCTTTGCAGGCCGAATCTCGGTACCCCCATTATTGAATTTGGGTTCATAGGGATTCCGGTAGGGGCAATCTCCACCGGTTGCCGATCTTCTATGCGAGGGTTTGAACGGCGTAGATCTGTGACTACGCGATCAACAGCTCTGACTGGATCTGGGTTAGTCATCTGCCGGATCCGGGCCTCTAGTTCGTGGATCTGCCTCGCATCCGCCTGTCTCTGCAGCTCGCTCCAGCGCTCCCACTCCTCAATCCGGCGCAGGAGGGCATCCATGGCCAGATTCGGGCCTTGTCGGCCAGGTTCATCGATGGGCTGCAACCCCTGCATATACGGCGCATCAGGGTTACAGGCTGGAGTGGATTCGGAGTCGGAGTGTACCTCACTAATGTGCACGGCATCCGGATCTGGATCTGCAGGCTGGAGTGCTGCTTCCCGATCCTCCTCCTGATTGGATGTCAGAGGGGGACGGAAGCCACTCCTTGTGGCTCTCACCATTGCTCTTTTTGATAATTCGTGGGTTCGATCCCCACAGACGGCGCCAATGTTCTGCCTGTTGGCAGATGTGTCCAACGTAGGTTGGATGATTGATCTTGGATACAAGTGTTTCTCTCTAGATGCCTATAGATTAGGTATCTGGGAGGAACGTGGATCACTGACACTGACCTAGGCGTATGCCTTCAAGGTGTGTGTGTGATCTATAGTGTTTAGGATTAGAAAATGTGTACCTTACTGCTCTGCTTTACCTGCATTATATAGCCCGGCTCTAGGGTTTGGTGGCTGGCCGAGGTGCAGTGTGGACTTTGGGCCGAGGTGCAGAGTGGGCCTAAGTCTAGCCCATAACAGGGTCCAACTAAACTAAAAATATATTTTCATGGGTTTGACTTATTTAAGTTAAAGCTTAACTCGATTCAATTTATTTATACCTATAGTTATCGCATTATTGAGTTTGATGTTTCATATGATTAATAATATACTTTATTTTTTTGTGCTTATGTATTAAATATCGTACAATGTTATTTAATTCGTTATTGTTCGTTGATTATGTTGGCAAAGAGATTAAGCAATAATGTATTAATAATAAAAAAATGAGTGGATTAAATCCAATTAGTTGAGTCAAATTTCTAATTTAAGGGTAGGGAGGGAATATTAAAAAAGTTATCTTAATATTAAAAGGTGTCAATATTCCACGTGTCCGTGGGCTCTACACAAAGGAGACATCATACATCACTGTCTCGTGGACCGTCGACAAACGGCAGAGGAGAGAACAATTGGCGGCATGGACACGCGAAACGCGGCACCAGAACGTCAAAGATATGTGTGGCCATCCAATTGGATGCAAGGTTTTTTCCTAAACGACAGGCTACTTAATTTCTCGAGTCGAATGATGGTTTGGCCCCACTTTTGTCGGGTTGTCGTTTGGACTTTGGAGCGTGTGTGTATATATATATATATATATATATAAAAGAAAAAATTATTTTCATGTTACATAAGATAAATTTTCATTCCTACACATCCTTTGATAATTGTATCACCTTTTTTTCTTTTCTTTTCTTTTTATATTTTTAGGTGGTGGTGGCTACAAGTTTTTTTTATGACATAAGATAACTTAACATGAGATTAATAAAATCCTATATGAAAATATTACTCTCCACTTATGTATACAATAACTTCTCTCAAGTTCACTCACCTCGATTTTCGCATCCCATATTTTTTTTTATGTAATGATGAGGCTCATCTATTTTCTCTCTATAACATGAGATAATTATCTTATGTAAAAAAAGACTAATAAAATCCATATATATATATATATATATATATATATATATATATATATATATAGGGTTTGTTTTTTCTGATGTTAATTTAGATAACTTTATCTAATGTTCATCAAAACGACATTGTTTTGATGCGACGTCATTTTGATGCGGAAATCATGATGTTTTTATAATTTTAATTTATTTTAGGGTTATAATAGTCTTTACCATTCTATTTTTTTTAATTTTTCAACGCAAAACGACGTCGTTTCGATGACCATTAGATATAGTTATCTAAAATAACATCAAAAACTATTTTCTCATTATATATTGATTTTCTTGTCTGAAAAAAACATGATATAATCATCTAGGAAGATCACAATTATACAAAGGTGAATCAACAGTTATAGTTTTGTAATGATCTATTTTAATATTTCTTTTTCTCCTTTTTATTATCATTGATTCACCTTTGTATGATTATGATTCCTTACATAATCATATCATTTTTTTTTAATACAAAAAAAAATTCATTTTGTATATATATATATGATTACAGGATATTCTTACTCTGGTGTAAGAGTTAGAAGTCTTACACCCCATCTTGACCATTGATCCACTTGTATCCAATGGCTCACGTTACTAAAAAATTAGAGCCTTTAGATATAAGTGGGATCAACGGACAAGATTGAGAGTGTAACTTATACTAATGTAAAATGATCCTGACCATATATATATATATATATATGAGCCAGGATCCTTTGACACCGGTGTCAAATTTAAAGTTTGACACCTCATCTAAAAGCCGTTAAATAAAAAAATATCAAAAAATACCCACGACTCTCTGATTTGTAAGCACGTGACATCATTGATTTTTTTTATTTAACGTCTTTTAGATGAAGTGTCAAACTTTAAATTTGACACCAGTATCAAAGGATCCTACCTCATATATATATATATATATATATATATATATAAGAATCAAAATGTCGCTTTTTGGCATTTTAATCGTTGAAATGTCACGGTTCATTAATGAAAGGGTTCATATACAGGGTGAGTTTCACTGGTACTTTTTTTTTTTTTTTTATAATAGAATCCATTTAATTTTATGTGTGGCCGAAAATTTTGTTCGGCAAATAAATAGAAATATTTTCCCCTAAATAAAATATTAAAATACTACATTTTAGAATCTGTAATCAATTCCAATGGATCAGTTTGCCATATTAAAATACTAAAATTCTATCAGCGGATCCTCATACAGTTTGCCATATCTTGTCTGATTTATTGTAAAAAATAATGGATCCAAGATAAATTATTCTATCAGCGGATCCTGATAGAGGTGACACGTAACCCAATCGCATGAAAATACATTATAAGTGACACATAACACAAGAGGTAACCTAATAGATTGCCATGTCATGCAAACAGGAACTCGTTGCCAAAAATCCTTATTCAGGCAACTGATAACGCATCCTAAAACATGCCATTTTTAGGGATTTTATTTCTGAAAAGTTGGCATTTTGGTCTTTGTCGTGTGTAGTGCGTTATGTGTTGTGAGTGTCCTACCACATTTGCATCCATTTTGAAGGATATCTTATTTTATGTCTCATTTCCATTTTTGATATTGGGTTTTCATTTTCTCCTTTAACATAACATAATAAATTTTTCTACACACACAACATTTTGTGGGGTCCACATATTTTAAAGATGCAAGCACTAACTAGACACAGCAAGTTGAAAGGAGAAGGACATTGATGATGGTGGTGCACAGAACAGACATGTGGGGACCACACAGCATTCACTTATACCCTCTCTTGAGTTCTTGTTAACCACGCCACCATATCTGTCACTACATTCCCATCACCAATCAAACCGCACCTAACCTAATTAACCATTACCCTTCTTTTGTTTTTGTTTGTATATATCCTTTCTTCTTCTTCTTCTGCTTCTTTTCCAATAATCCACACCATACCCTTCCTCTCATACCCCATCCTTCTTCATCCACCATCATCATCATCATCATCATCATCATCATCATCTCTTTCTTTTTAACCACCTTCAAATTTTATCCACCCCCACTCTTCACAGTTTCATGCAGGGTTTTTCAAATTGTGGGTCAATGTCAACG